>JAYJMB010016371.1:9949-30498 GCA_036873735.1 Pouteria campechiana
ACGCTACTTTCCAAAGTTCTGAAGCTTTTTTTTAAAGCCTTCAAAACATCCTATTGAACATTACTACGTCACGTCTGAAGCTTCTTCTAAATTCAGAAATCTCAACAACACATTATTAGCTTAATTCAAGTCATTAACAAGTTTTGATAATCATCAAAATCAAACCCTTAGATTTAAAAAAAAAAAGATAATCAAGTTAGAGTATTGATAGCATTGATCATGGCCTAGTAGCTTAAGGAAAACTATCTATATTTTTTACTATATCTTTTTTCAAGAGTACTAGTATTAGGGAACTATAATACGGACTAATCAAAGTGGAAGTCAATGAAATAAATATAAGCATTTATGCTACATCAGATCTCATCTGCATGAGAAGACCAATTTTCCGTATCTAGGTTTTGCATAAAGCCAATCTCTTGTAAGATTTATGAAGATTCTAGAGATTTATGAAATCTACTCTAACCATAAAACCCTCTTTAATTATAATTATTAACGTGTAAGATACTACACTACCTAGGCACATGCACGAACTAAAGATCGAGCTGTCGATTATTCTTGCATCTTCTTAGAATTTTCCATTGACTTGAGCATAAGAGTATCTAGGCCTGGACCATCCTTAGACCCTTTGATGTCTTCTTTGTTTTATAATATCTCCTCATAGAATCTTCAAAGAACCATTAAGACCACACCCAAATAACATAATTTTATACATTTTCTTTATTTTTTAAAAATGTTTTATTATGCAACTCTTTTATCCTTTATTTTCTTCCTCGCTTTCCAGCAAGTTTCAAACTACCATGTCATTTTTAATCCGAAATGTCTCGATTTGTTGTCGTCACTCAATCCTTGTGGAAGACGGCACGCTTTTACTCTTCTTTTCGCTGCTCACCTGCTCCGTTAGGTGCCTACTCATCACCATTTAGAAAATGAAGCACAGTACAATTGCCAAATTTCCAATTCACGCAGGAGATTCTCCAAGTGTCCTTTAAAAGACTATGCTTCCGCATGGCAAGAGTTTGCTTTGCTGCACTCTACTTCTCTCATCCAAGCCATTGATGTTATGGGATTCATATGATTGCATATCACCCCAGATAAAATTTAGATTGAAAGTTCAACACCAGTTATCTAAAACCAATTTCCACTGGGTACATCATTTTTGAATGGTTATCTGTCAACTTCCTCTTTGCAAGCCATTAATCAATGTTTGAACTATAGTTTTCCATGATAGGACCCATCAGATCAAGGTTTGGATCATTAAATTCACAGCCCTTAATGTCTGAACCCACTTATTGACTCACCCCATTCAAATTACCAATGAAAAGAATGCTACATAAAAACGCTAGAAGGGTTGGTAAATCACCTCACATGGCTTGTGGAAAACATGGAATCCTTGGGACCGCCGCCATGCCCCCCAAAAGAGATTTGAGGAATTCCAAGTTTCCGATTCGTTGGAAGGGCAAAACAGAGTCCCGATGCAGCTGCTTACATTCTAATTTCAACTCTTGGAATGGAGTGCATCTGAAACACCACCAACAGAAGTCAATACTCTATATTAATTAGCTCATCTTATCTGATTTTTTTCCTTGTTTGGGCCATCACCAGGCACATTGGACCATCTCGTCAACGGCTGAATCACCTAGATATGATCATCACCTGACCAAAAACGAAGCATCAGGAAAATGCCCATGTTCTGATGCTTAGAGACCTAGATCATCTCTCAAGAAAACTTAAAAAAAAAAACGACGTCGACTAGAATATTTTTATGGCCACTTGCTGATGGAGCATGAAAGCAAGCAACATGGTGCAAACTTTCCTACCAAACGAGTTTCCACTTTTTCTTTGCTTCTTTAGTTTATCATTACTAGATAGTAGATGAAAGGAGAGAACCAGAACAGTTATCACGTTCCAATTATAAAAGGTAAAGAGACTCCTCTTGGAGATGTTTCTTATCCAAAAGGTTTTATTCTTGGGCTTGTTAAGCTGATGCATATCCACATTCAAAGGGTTGCTTCATCATCAACAATCCCTTTATATATATATGTATATATATATATATATGTATGTACATATGTATGTATATATATATATATGGGTTATAGCCTGCTGGAGTGATACAATCCTAATTCCATGGACTGTTGACATGTTATATCATGTATTTAAGATTGGAAGTAAACAACGGTCAAGATCAATTAAGTGGGTTCGAAAATCTATGATTTGTGGTGGTGGGGGGGAGCCCACCATGAGGGAGGGTTTGGATTTAGCTACAAGTATTCCGCATTTATTGTAGCTGTCGAATGTTATCTTGCTCTAAAAGATTTGAGGTTATAAAAGTTGGGTGACTCTTTTGCATAGATGGAATAAGATTCCTGGCTTAAAAGAAATTGCCAACTGCACCTTTCATCGTCAATGTGACAATACGACCCCAAACCATACAATGAGATTGGAGAATAATCCAAGAAAAGGTCTGTAACAGCACAATAGAAAAAGGGTTCTCAATTGTATGAAAGGATTGACATTAAGACCCCTAGAATTATTAGCCCGCCTTGATCACAAGAGAAAATTTTAAACTTGGACTCTTTCAGCTTGAAAACTTTCAAGTTTTAGGTAGGAACAAACCTGCACTTTTTTCAAAGAATAGATGCCAGATTCGGTTGCTGACCTAAGGGTAAAAACATTCAAAAATAGATTTGGTTTGGGTGAAGAAAACGAGACGGAATTTTCAGTACAGCTATTCGCTTGCAGCCTTGTATGCATTTACTCCGTCCATCTCATGCAGGTCAAACTCTTATCCGTTCAATCTTTAAAAACGATTAATATTATTTTGAGAACATCCAAATCTCTACAATTTTGCATAATATCATCTGAATATCAGACAATCATCCAATTTCTTTTATCGAGCTGTCCATCTGGCAATCACAATTAAAAAATAAAGTGGCATCTGCTAAAATAAAGGAACGTTTATCGCATAGCTAGTTGTAACTTGAGCTGGCAACATCTTGCTTGTAACACGCCTTGGACCGTCCGCCCTTCACTAGCCACTTATGTATTATAAGCCTACCATACATCTAGTTGTATGAGGTTTTCCTTTGATGACAAAAGGCCAAAAATAAATAAATAAATGCACCCCATACCATCTTTACGCAACCAAAACGAAGTCACATACGCGTGGCAGTCACAGACGGTGATACACGGGCCGCAAGTTGATGCGCGAGCTCAGCTCTGCCCATACGCTGACCGCGCACGCTGAGGTGGACTTTAAAAGGCCAAAGTCGACCTGTACTGTTGCTGGTCTATGTTTTTTGGATGACATGCGATAAGGAGCGATGGCTCTCACATGGGGCTAAAATTGGTGGGCCCCACAGCCCCCTCTCCGGCCCGTACTAACATATACTCACATGGAAATGTATATAACAGCAATTATGATGGCGACTTTCTTCCAGGCCTCCTTAAAGAAGCTTTCCTGGAAGAGCCGGCGATTTTGATAAATCTCAACAGGATTTCCTCAAATCTCCCACCGAGCAAGCAAAGGTCGCCTCTCTCTCTCTCTCTCTCTCTCTCTCTCTCTCTCTCTCTCTCTCTCTCTCTCCACTGAGTCCGGCATCATGGAGGGAACGGATACGAGAACCGATGCGCCAGGTTTCAAGTTATTCGGGGCCATGATCTTGATGGAGGTAGGGCAAGTGAAGAGCGAAAGCAAGGTCGCGGGGTCAGGTGGACAAGCTGATAAGCGGCCGGAAAAGGCATTGCCATGCCCGAGGTGCAAGTCCTTTGACACAAAGTTCTGCTACTTCAACAACTACAACGTGAACCAGCCGCGCCACTTCTGCAAGGGCTGCCAGAGGTATTGGACCGCGGGGGGCACCCTCCGCAACGTCCCCTTCGGGGCAGGCCGACGCAAGGCCAAGCCACCCTGCCATGGGCCCATCGGCTTCTCCCCCGAATGCCTTCTCGATCCGACGGACGTGAAGGAATTGGGTCTAGAAGGGGTGGTTGATGGATGGCATGTCTCCACGTCAGCTCGAACACCCAAGAGGCGAAACAGCCGGTCGTCTGGTCTAGTCAGTTGACTCCTTTTTCCGAGATTTGCAACTTTTGTAAATACAGCCTGTGATTAGTATCGGTTATTGATCGTGTCGATGACATATTAATGTTAGATCATCCGTTTTCTCCGATGCTGCTTCTTTTGTGAATTTTGGTGGTGTGCCTCATTCTAACCCTTTCACATCAGATCTGCTGAAGTTGGGCCGTGAATAATGCTTCACTAATCAATGTAATTTTGGGTAAACCTCTCATCAAATTACCGTTTGGATTTACCACCACCCCGATTCTGCACCAATTTATGTTGCTGAATGAGAAAAAATTAACAGCACTTGGATTTCCAATCTGAGAATTTTATGAAAGGTAACTCCGTAGTGCTGGCTGGAGCCTACATGACACTCTGCCAGTTGATACTCAGGCACTCAAGAAGTGGTCTTTATTCAGTTGGATCGACGCCGTTTCCCCATCGGTGTCCTTATGCCTGAAAAACCATAGATGGCTTGAATAATCCTCACCTCCGATCCATTGTTTAATATCATTAGATGTCCCATGGTCAACCATCCTCCGCAATCCAATGGTAAGAAAACCAAATAAGCGTTCCTATTGTTTAGGACATATCCTAACTGGGATTCATCGCTCATAGCTTTTAAATGCTGTGGATATCAGATAACATATCCTGCCAGGGTATCGAAGTTGCTTCTTTTGCTAAAGAATGCAATGGTTACTTGGATAGTAGTGGTTACTTAAAAGAAGGATAACGACAGAACACCCCTTTGGGAATCCAAATGGCAGCCAAACCTACTTGGCCTTACTGGCGATAAAACACAAGTCGAATATGTAAATAATAAACTAAAGGATATGTCACTCGAATGGTCCCCTAATCCAAATGTGCAAACTGTGCTATTCCATTCACATTATCAATCTCAGGATGAAGGAATATCCTCCAACAGGGAGGAGGAACACGACCATACTGGCCTTCTTTTGATTTAATAAGAGAAGATAAGAGAGAATACTAGCTATATATATATATTACACACACAGAGAGATAACACGGATAGGATGGTAAAACAGAGCTCATATTCGCCCAGCCAAGGACTACGCCTTTATGGATTCCTCACCAAAGTGCTTGGATGCTTCAACTACAATTTCGGCTTAGAAGTTCCTATCCATTCATTCAGCGATACCCATCGCTGCTGTAACCCATATTTGCAATCTTTCTTCTAGAAGCCTGGATGGCAGTGCAGGCCTTACAATCTGACGAATCCACCCATGATAATAATCTCTTTAGGATCAAACCCAACTCTTGGCAATCTTCCAAAGTAGATTTCCAACAAGAAACCTTGGAAATCTGCCTTGGAATGCCAGGATGGAAACATCTTTTGTAAAACAAGCATTGCTGATGCAAACAGGAGATTGGTATGCTCTAGACTTTCAACGATGATTCCCACACATTTTCCACACACGAAGCAGAACGCAAGTTCCAAGCAAATACTGTTCACGTACAGCGGTAAATGTTGATAAGATAACACCTAAAAAGTCTCCTCAAAAAGTAAGAGTTTTGTGCATGGATAGACTTTAATGGCCACTTGTGAGCTCCGCCAACTGCAAGGTGTCTCAAGTCAGCATAATCCCACTACAGGACACTTAAATAAGGAAAAGGTAGAACTTCATGTCATTCAAAAGAGATGCGTGTTCATTGCATAGAAAAAGGAGCGCTTTTCATGATGCTCTGGACACTGCTTTGCTTTTCTGCTTTTGCCTTTTAATTCCTTCCCTGCTTTCCCGCTTCTTATTTTCTAATCCTTTCTAGTTGATCCTTACCAAACCATATGACTAAGTCAATTCACCAATTTCCTACACAACCTTCTAAAGATAGTCAAATAACCAGCAAAGAACTGGGATTTCTTTTATTTTATATTTCTTCTTTTAGCTCTCCTTTTGCCACCATTGGTGGATTTCACAATTTTAATACATGTACCCATTCTAGAGCTTGCGCAGTTAAGATTTACAACAAATTCTAATCCAGTCAGATAATTTTCCTGTTTACAGGAATAGACATGCTTTCCTACTTTGCATACCTCGAGATGAAAATGGGAGAGTGAGATATCCCCCATATAAATATGGCTGGTAGTTTTAAGCTTTCTGCTTGGTCTCCACTGCAGTCAAAGCATCCTCAATTGCTTGAACAAAAGTGGCCACCTTGTACGTGAAAAATCCCACCAGCATTGGTATCAAATCGAGGTGCATGAAGCCAAAATCTGGCACCAGGATCCTGCAAAACAGGAGCTGCTGTTAGCTATATTCTGCCCTATATTTAACATAAGAAAGAAGTGTTTAAGAGAGGCAGCATATGCTCATGGACCCAGGACATGCTACAGGCTTCCATCGGTAACATTTCCTATGCTCCTGTGCTCCAGATTGTGAAACTGATTTTGCCCACCAATTATAGAATTAAGAATATACCCCAGATTCCTGTTGACATTTCAACGGGAAGTTTGCAAGGAGATGAACTGAGAGAACAAATACAGCAACAGTAGATTGAGCCCAAAATGATTGAAGATGGGTTGGTAGGATATTCCATTCAAAGACAAAATGAGGTATAGTCCACCCAGGGCCATATCTGGGTTCAGTGAAACATAAGCCTACAGCTACATGGTCCAAAGTCCAAACTAACAGCCAGGAGGGCACTACCATATTGTCAGCTCAAAGAACATAAAGTTGGGCAGTAATTAAATAGGAATTGGCAAGGAGCCATGAAAGCCAAATATTTTGACTGAGCATGCTTTTTGATAGATCTCTACAACTGAAGATTCTTTCTGAGCATGGTTAAAAAGCACATCGGTTGATGCACGCACTCATTCCACCGGTTATAAATCATGACCAATGCCACTGGGACCAATAGCCTCGGTTGTGCAACTGCCGCCCTGCAGAGGAACATCTGTCAGCATAGATAATTTGAAATGCAGCAAATGCAAATATGACCACTGCCAAATTTGTCAAAGGATTGGTGTAGCCCACCAGTTCTTCAGAATGGCCCATTAAAGTCAATTTCAGGGCAACAATCCTAATACCAATTTGATAAGCTCAAGCCCAATTAGTAACAGGCAAAAACCCGGAGAAGTCATACAACGCATGCCAGTTTCCCTAGATAATCTACTCCAACAATTCAAATCAAATTATAATGATCTTGCATAACAATTTTTTTTTTTTTTTTTTTTTTGTAGAATTTACCCGCCTCTGGGGACAAAACCCTTTACTAGTCCAAAAGAATACCAAATTTGCCAATCACTAAAAAAGTAAAGGCATCATGTTTATAAATGAAAAAAGGATGACCCCAAGCTCAGTTAAGGTCACTAACACAGGCAAATTGGGGCATCTAATGTGTATTAGTGGTATGCATGCATTATGAAATCATCCACATATTAGGGGTACGCATGCATTATGTAATCATCCAAATATTAGTGGTATGCATGCATTATGAAATCATCCACATATTAGGGGTACGCATGCATTATGTAATCATCCAAATATTAGTGGTATGCATGCATTATGAAATCATCCACATATTAGGGGTATGCATGCATTATGTAATCATCCAAATATTAGGGGTATGCATGCATTATGTAATCATCCAAATATTAGTGGTATGCATGCATTATGTAACCATCTGCATTGAAATGCATGTATACATATCATACACATGTAGAAAGTGCTACACTTAGACTTCACAAACATCCAATCAGGTTGGGCTCAGTCCAAAGGCTGACCTGCTTCAGATTCAGGTTGGGTTCAGTACAAAGGCTGACCTGCTTAAGATTCAGGTTAGGTTAGGTCCCGAAGCTGACCTGCTTCAGGTTCAGGTTGGGCTTGGTCCAAAAGAATCTGACCTGCTTCAGGTTCAGGTTGGGCTTGGTCCAAAAGAATCTGACCTGCTTCAGGTTCAGGTTAGGCTTTTTCCAAAAGAATCTGACCTGCTTCCAGTTCACCTTGAGTCCTGGCCTCCCATTCTCATCCAGAGAGGCAATGAACAACCTGAAAGTTCTGATGCCGCCTAGCAAGTTGATGTTCCTAAATCCAGTGATATCTTCACTTTTCTATTCCTTTTCTAACAATTAGGCAAGATTTAGTTAAATAAATGCGGCACCTATTGGGTGGGGCACATGTCAGATCTATGCTATTAATGGCAGACCTCAAACGTTTTACCTCATAATAATCAACAAGCAGGCTATTGAGAGCTCTTATTTTGTATCGTCAGCTCATATAAATTGTTCTTCTAAAAATCAATCAAATAAATGATGGAAAGAATATCTACAGACAAGAAATAAATGAAATGGGCACAAACATAGCTTTGAATTTTTCTTTAATTAAATTAAATGATACATAAAAAGCATGTTCTGGTATGTAATGTAAGAGAGTTTTCATCGACATGAATATTAAAGCAAAGGGCAGCACTATCTCAGCACAATGTGATGAACCACCAATCTTTTCTACTTCTATACAATATATTTTCTCCACTTGTGCGGCCTTGAAGAAAAGAATAGGGGTTATTAACAGTTACAACAGGTGTATTTAGTATTTACAAAAGTCAATTAAAACCAAAACCTCTGTAGACTTAATGATTCCAAATATTGATATACTAAAAACTCAACAGTTAAATTGTTTCAAGAGGATGAAGCATGTACTTGACCATCCCTTTAGCTCCACTTGCCATTGAGTCCACACTGTTACCCAAAAGGCGTATGTAAACAAGAGAGCCAAGCAACCCTGCACCAAAGCTGAAGGGGGAAGACATAAGAGAGGAATTATGCATGGGAATGAGAAAAATGCCAGCAGATCCCATGTGAGAAAACCTTGTGTCCCAGTCATTGTGGGAATTTGCTAGGCCAAGTTTATAGCTGCAAAGCTAAATAAGCGCACGTAAAACAACATTCATGGAAGATCCAGGCAGTATATAAGGTTGAACATTCATTCTAGATGACCATGCCAGCAATTCAGAATGTTCAACTAAGAGTTTCAAATGCATGAGATCATGATCATCCCCAGACATTTTAGAGCACCTTGTGCTCATAATTCATTCAAGTACCATCCAAAGGTACAATATGTCTTGTTTTTACACAAATCCTTGGATTTCGTCACAATCATCCAGGCATGTACTTTGTTCCACATCAAGCATAAATGAGAAAATATCTAAGTTTATATACGAGAGCAGGAACCTCAAAATCGGCTAGTCCTTGTGAGAGTAGAAATAGCCTGAGTGACAGTTGTTACCAAGGCCAACTTAAGGGTACGGCCAATGTGGCTCAGGGATGCAACAGCATGCATCCCATGTACAGGTAGGGGGAACACAAAACAAGATGCCATTGGATAGGGAGAACATGGTGACCATGTAGGCATGTATTAGGTTCCAGATCAAGCATGCTAAGAAACATCTAGGTTTAGCTATATGCAGAGCTGGTAATTCTGTATGGAAAGAAATAGACATGTGGATTCTTAGCAAAGGAACCTAGTGAGTTATTTGAGATATGCTAACATGTAACGGAAGATGAGATTCATCACATGCAAAAAATGCCCGTGCTTAGTGTAACCATCTCATGCCACATGCGGCAAGGAGAAATTGATGCCTAGTTACTCTCTTTTTCATGCTATGGTCATCAAGGTTCTTGTTCATTATCTGAACTAGAAAAATCATGAATACTGCTGTAAACTAATTCACCAGCAGCTAGTAAAGAAAAGTGCAATCACCATGGCCCATAAAGTCAGTCCAATGATCCAAATGAATTGCTGAATTAGTCCAAGCTCCTAAGAACCTTAAATATTGCATCTTTGCTTCAGGAGGAAATAAGGATCAACCATATTGCAGCTATGAAATGAAATTCATTACCACATCTTTTGTTTTTCCCATGTTAAGGATAAAACTCTAATAATTAGTTAAAATCGAAAAGCAAAAACACTAGCCTTCTACCTGGCTGCTAGTAACAAACAAGAACATACTTGTGGTCATATATTCAAGTGTGAGTTGAATAACATGTGCTCCAAAAACATTGTGGGATGGTGAATGACATGGTCAGTAATAGGAAAAACTTTGCAAACATTATTGCACAATTAATCCAAGAAAGTAAGAAACAGTACAACTGCTGCAGAATATTTTTACTGATCCTAGTTTAAAGACTACCCTTGTCATCTTGAGCTTTTGAGCACTGGTCTGATTTCTCCAGCACAGTATTGAAGCAAAATGAGATCATGAGTTTGAATCTTGAGAATAACAAGTTAATGGGAAGTAGCTTAGGTCAAGGTGAAGCCACTGCATCATTGCGGTGCCAAAAGTGTGAGCTATCAGCTTGCCACCATGTTTTTATGGGACCAAAAGTGCGAGTCATCAGCTTATGAAAAAGGTTATCATCAGCTTGTGAAAAAGGTTATCTCATGAGAATAAATGTAACAATATTATTTGATACAGAGTACTCCATGGACACATGTGCTTGTACATAGAGTACTCTTCATGGACATATGTGCATGTACATGGATAGAGTATTCAATGAACATGTGTGTGTACAAATGTACATACATCACAGCATGCAAAAACTGCATGGCTTCATGGTGAAACCAGTTTCATAAAAGAATCTCTCTCTCTCTCTCTCTCTCTCTCTCTCTCTCTCTCTCTCTCTCTCTCTCTCTCTCTCTCTCTCTCTCTCTCTACATTCATATATATATGCATACATACATATGGATATATGCAATGAAAGTCATAATTTCCATTGTAAGCTGGGCACACATGATACATGCTCTAGCTTGAAGCTGAATATCAGTAACATGGTTATTAATCCCAGATTAAGAGATTAAAACTGCCATTTCCCATTAGCGCTCAAGTATTTGAAGCACTGGTTTTTTCTCAAACAAGAAAAAGATGAACCGAAAACGCCATTAACAACTGCAATTAACATAACAATTTTCCTCATACCTAGATGCAATTTCTGGAGAGTATGAAACATATGCAGAAAATACGCCTATGCCACCTATTCCTAAAGTAAGGAATTGCAACTTCCACTTCAACTGCAAAGAAATCATCAAACATATAAAATAGAACAGCTTGGACTTCTGAATTTATTCATGCATGAAAACAAAGTAAAGAATCAAATGACAGCCAATGAATAATTGAAACAGTAAAATACCTTGAAATACTGTTCCCTTGATTGAGCTGCCAATACCTTGGGATCCCCTCTATCCCTTTTTGACTCACGCAGAATGACATCCTGCAAATGTAAGAGAGTGTTAAAGCAGGCAGTAAAGTAAAAATAGGCATAATAAGTAAACGATCCTCACAAAGACAAAAAAGATAGCTATTTTCTTTTCAAACTTGAATTGGAGAAGTAAAAGGAAAAGCATTTTCTTTCAAACAATGAATGCAAAAAATAGGGCACCGAAAAAGACTCTGGTGATGAATAATGTGCATAAAATAAAAGGAAAATCCTACAATAATTCACAAACATTAGATGATTCATATAAGCTTTCCCCTACATGTTGAGATACGTCAACAATGCATGCCAAGATAGGCAGAGAGAAACAATTAAAAAAGATAAGAATGTGAAGTCCAATGGCCACATTGGCCTAAGCATTTTCTTCACGAGAATATCATGAGTATTTCTAAAAATACTGTCCATGTTGATCAACTTTCATTCTTGCCCTTGGAGAAATAATCAAATTTATATAATTTCTTGAGACTTCAGAGGAATGTTGCTCACTTACACTGCCTCCAGTTGCAGCCTTATTTGCCCTATTCCACTTCTCTTGTTCTCGTCTAGTAGGAACAAATCTCCACTTTGGTTTTGCATCCTCGGTACTCTGAGGAGGAAGTTCATTTTCTTCTCCCAGTCAGTAATAACCAAGATCCAAAAGATACCAAAATAATTTCAACATATCCTAATTCTAAAGCGTTTCTTACTTCAGTGGACAAGCGCCCATGCCTTGCAGCCTCAACTTGCAATTCTAGTACAGGCTTTGGAGATGGTGATAACAGCTCTTTGCTCAAATCAATGTCCATACTGCATACATTGCCAATAGATACGAGTCATTGCAGTAAGTTTGGAAAGGGAAAAAAGGAAGCAATATTGTAGTTTCCTTCTTTCTCAATGTCACCATCAATTCCAAGCCAAAACATAAAATACAGACCTGTTGAGGCTCATAGCTCTGTTTAGGCTGAGAAAACCTGAATCCTCCTGCAACAAAGCAGAACAAAATGGTAAAAATTAAAATTTCCAAGCTACATAATATACTTTCAGGTGTATTGAACATCCATTGTGGTTAATACCTAGTACTTATCCATCTATTATGAAAAGCTTAAAGAAAAAAGAGAAAGTGAAAAACCAATCATTACAAAAAAGGAGGCGGCTTCAATAAGCAAAAGGATTATCCTCAACATCAATAGGTATGAAAAATCCAGCAGCATTCATTCTAGGAGTACATGCATGCTACTCATTGCATTGCATACTGCATGTGGGAGTGAGAGCAGATGGCATCATGAGGTAGAGGATATGTGGATCTGGATCATAAATGCTGTCCATAACATCAGCAAAGGACATTTCAACATCAATGGCTATGAACAAGCCAGCAGCATCCATTCTAGGTGTCCACGTATGACACTGTCTGCATTGCATACTGCATATGGTGGGAGAGAGAGTATATTGCAAAACATAAGGAAGAGGACAGGTGAAGCTGGTACATAAGTGCAGTCCATAATTTCAGCGAGAGGGGCATATAGCAGATGAACATAAATGTAAATCACATCGATAAAGCAACCATACATATCCCATTGATCAACTTCATGATTAAAAGTGATTGCCATCATCCAAGCTTATCCGCCACAAGATGCCACTATATTCTACGCTGGACGATGACATTTGATGTACCGTGTATCCTCAAGTCTTCACCAACTACCTCTATTCACATCTTTTTGGACATTCCTTGCTCTCTTAAGACCTTCAATTTGAACAGAAGATTCAATCATATGCCATCATTTATAATTTCATCCTTCCTATTCTCTGCAATTATCCATCCCAAAACCTATTTTGGGCTCATGTTATAAGCATATTGTCCCCATAGAATTTCCTTCTCACCTGAATCATATCTAGTGATGACATAAAAATTCTAGAATGCAAACCCTTCATTAAAAATTATTAGAATCTTAAAATGGTGTTATAAAAGCCTCAAGACTCATGGAAACTACCCAACCAAAACTCTTAACCTTTTAATCATCATGCAAAACCCTCCCTCTCCTCATCAAAACACCCTGCAATAGGAACATGGATACAACTTGCACTCCTTTTGCACAAAAACTTTCTATTAGCTTTACTCATCGCTGTCACTACCATGCTACATAAACACCTTTTTTTTTGTTTTTTTTTAATAGGAACATGAGTTCAACTTGCACTCCTTTTGCATTAAAACTTTCTATTAGCTTTACTCCTTTACTCGTCGCTGTAATTACCACGCTCCATAAACACCTTTTGGTAGATGGCACACTCATACTGAACTTACACAAGGCTGTCTCTTTTTCTTCCCCGTTTGTGTTGTACTAGGCTGCTCTTCTCACAATTCTGACTCATGGCATAATGCTGGCTCTTAAAACGACTTTTAGAAACTTAAACTATCAGACCATCTTGGCCTTTGGATCTTTGCTACTTCGCCTATTTCCAGGCACGACAAGATGGGCGTAACAGACAACTGAAATCCACAGCCAGAAGCTCGAATTGCCAGGATGAAACCACTCTTTTGCAGCACACCAACAGTGGGGACTGACCTAGAGCCTGCTTAAACAACTGAGCTTCGCAGCATTGAAACGGTGAGAAACGGATAATGGACCGAAAAACACACACACACACAAAGCAAGTTGAGATAGTTGGCTTTTCGCATTGCAATTCAACGCAGACAAAAGATAAAAGCCCGACAAAAAATTAAATAACGGTGATGGAGGAAAATGGAAGAGACTGGTGCCTTAGAAGGAGGAGCGGATTGGACGGAAGAGTCGGGCCGTTCGATCAGTCTCTTCATGCTACCCATGAATTCCTTGTTCCACATGTAATCGTCGGATTCGAGAGGATCTTTTTCGCCGCCCCAGTACTGGCGGAGCTTCGTGGTCGTCGGGGGACCTCCGTATTCCCCTGGCGCCACACCCGTGGACCATTTCAGGGGCTTCTTCTTGGGGAGAATGACGCGGGTCTGCCTGGGATCTGATGGGGATGGAGCTGCAGAGGAGGGCGAGTCCTGGGAAGTTGGTGTGGCTGCGCACCTAGGAGAGACGCAGCAGAAGCGGGTCGTCGAATTCAGAAGCGCCATTCAGAGGGAGAGGGGCGGGGAGAGACCGTCCCGATGCTTTTTCCGTTGCTTTGAAATTGAAAACTTTTCTTTTGCGGATGGTATGTCCGGCTCCGGGTGAGGAAGCTGTCCAGCGTCCATTCGTTTTCGCGGCGCGTGATCTACTCGGGTGGGGTGGTCCATGCTCGGGATCGAATGGCTTCAAAATATCGTTTTTATGGCGGGTTTGAACGGCTTCAAAATAAAGTTGTCTCCTTCTGGAACGGAGCCCCTTAATAATTAGATCATTTTACGGTTTAATAAAGTATAAACTACCTGGCTGCTGGCAGCGCGTCATACGTGTTTAGACTTTAGGTTCGAATGTGCTGGGTACCTCGTTTAAAATGAATACCTATTTCGGTCTTTCTAAGCAAGCCACCTCCTTCCGGGCGGAAGAAAAGCCGTAAAAGAAATAAAAAATTATGAAAGGTAAAGAAATAACACGAGGTAATAAGGTATAATTATTAGAAATAAAATAATTAATTTTTTTATTAAAAAAATAAAAATTATAATTAAATAATGATAATAACTGAAGTTATCAAAATTGGACCGGACCAGCAAGTAGAACCAGTTCATTCTGAACTGGTCAATTGACTAGTTTGGTCTAATCTAATTTGGTCCATTGTTAGGATTTTTAAATTTTAAAATTATTTATGCAATAAAAGAATAACTTAAAAAATATAATATTATAATAGAAAATTTATATATTTAGATTAGAATTTATTGTTTAGACTTTTAAAATTATATTATATTATTTTTAATTTGTTAAAATAGTCGATTCGGCAATGGAAGCACCAAATGGTTGAATCGATTGGGCCGTGAACCGGACTAATCAATGGTCCAGTTTTAATAACATTGCTAATAACAGTTTCTTACGTCGTTTAAAAATGTCAAATCATATTAAAAACTAATTTATTTGAATCCAACCGGCCGTGACCATCTGATGGTTGCGGGGTCGTGTTGATCTGGTAAAAGAGAGCCATCTAGCCTACTCGGGAAACGAGAAAGCGACTGCTGTTTACGGTCCCGAAGAGAAATGTCTGCACTCCGTCCGCCTCGACTGAGCAACCAATGAGTGGGATTCCATGGAGCTTCTACGCAAGACTGGCAGGCATATTGAGAAAGAGAAAACGTAAGTTCTGTTCATTTCCCGCCTTAGCAGGCCTCCTACATACAATCTGACGGTTCGGATTGTCGGACAATACCAGCGAGTGAGGGTTCCACGGACTACGACGCACAGAAGGTGAGGGTTCCACGGACTACGACGCACAGAAGACATCCGTCGCGACATGCAGAAAACAAACTTCCGGACGAAGAAAATAGGGGGTCGATGAAAATCGAAAAGCCCAACTAAAGCCCCTTCCCTCCATCGCCTGGCCGCTCACGGCTATGGCGCTCTCCACATCAAGGCAGCGACGCCCTCCAGTTCCTGTCTCTTCCTCCCATTCGGACGACAGCTACGCGAAGGAGGCCAAACCAGAGAAGAGATCGGACGGTGGAGAGAAGCGGGATGACGGGTCCATGAGCTGGAAGCTGCCCTTCTTCGCACTCGCCGTCCTTCGCTACATGAGCGCCACATCCAACATCATACACGACTGCGACGAGGTCTTCAATTACTGGGAGCCTCTTCATTTCCTCCTCTACAAGTCTGGATTTCAGACCTGGGAGTATAGGTGAAATCCTTTTCCTTTCCATTTCCAAGTTCGATCATCCGCATTTTCTTGTTGAGTTGCATCTCATATTGATCTGGACCCTTTGATGTTCTCATCCTCGCCCAATAGAGGAATGATCATGAAATCATCCCGTTGTTGTGTTTTCTTTGCTTCCAATTGCTGATCACAGTGGATATACTTGCATCTTGCAGCTCCGAATTTGCGCTGCGATCTTATCTCTACCTTCTTTTCCACAAGATAGTGGCTGGACCTGCATCCTGGTTTTTCGGTGAGGAAAAGGTCAGTTTTTTCGACTCTTTCAAAGTTTTTCTGCTTTCCTCTTTCATTTTCTAGGAATATTTCTTTGATAACAGATTGCATCCTTTCAAGGTACCCTCATAGATGTAATTTTTCTACTCTTTGTCTTCCTCTCTTCATTCCTAACAAATACTAACATCATCTAATGTCAGGTCAAAGTGTTTTATTCAGTAAGACTCTACCTTGGTCTTATATCTGTAATCACGGAGACAGTTCTGGTTGTGGCCCTTTCGAGAAGATATGGAAGAAGACTTGCTTCTTACACCCTTGCAATGCTATGCTTAACCAGTGGTTGCTTTTTCGCTAGTACAAGTGAGTGAACCATCTATCCTATTCAACCTCAAGATGATATCCTATCTATTCTGATGCATGTCCAATGTTGAATAATCCGATTATTTTATATCCTTGTCATGCCACTTATCTTTCTTAGACGACAATTAATTAAGAAAAGATATTATCTTCTTTTTAATACAAGGTTTAATGCCGCATTCCTGCTACTTTTATCAGGTTTCTTGCCAAGCTCATTCTCTATGTATATGGTCACTCTCTCATCGGCACTATTCCTCCTTAGGAAACCTGCAATGGCTGTTTCAGTAGCTGCTATAGGTGTTCTCCTTGGCTGGCCATTCTCTATACTAGCTGTTTTGCCACTTACAATTTACTCATTAATGGCTGGAAGATTCTTATGGGTCTTCCTTTCAGGTTTAGCCGCTTCTCTTGCCACAATAGTAAGTTACAGCATTGATGGTTTTCATATTTCTTGCTACAAAGAATGAATTAGATGGTGCGAGCTAGTCTTGGGTTTTAGCACAAACTCTGCCTTTACGGTATGACTTGTCCTGTCATGACTCATGACAGTACAAATGGTCATGAACCTATGGTTGGATTACGACTCACAGCTTGTCATGACTGTACAAATGGTCATGATCCTATTCCTGGATTAGGACTCAGAAAAGAAAGTTGTTAAAGAAAGAATTGGGCTTGTGTTTTTTTCTATCTGCTGGAAAATGAAGCTCACCACAGGTATCCCAGCCCATTGCCCTAATACCAAGTTTGCCTTTTGGTACCAATCTGGCCAGGCACAGATGCCAGTCAAGCAAGACCCAGCCTGTCCTGTTTGTGTAAATTGTCTTTATTATTTATTTACTTTAATCTCTCACACTGTCATTTTTAATATTGGTTCCTCCCAGGTTCTTTCAGTACTTGCAGATTATTACTACTATGGGAAGTGGACCTCATCTGTGCTTAATCTGCTGGTCTATAATGTATTGGGAGGTGGTGAGAGCCAGTTATATGGGATTGAAGGGCCGCTATTTTATCTGAGGAATGGATTTAATAATTTCAATTTCTGCTTCATTCTTGCATTACTTTTCTTGGGAATTTTGCCCTTTGCAAAGAAAAAGTATGCTCCAGACCTGTTGATTATAGTCTCCCCTATTTATATTTGGTTGGCATTTATGTCATTCCAGCCTCACAAAGAAGAAAGGTGAATTCACCCATCTTCCCCTTCTCCCTAGGTTTTGTCATTTCTGAAATATCATCTATGAAGTTTGTATTTGCACCATGAGAAGTCTATTTACTGACTGTTTCTTTAGTGGGTGTGCTATACTTTCTTTCAATGTGAACTAATATCCAGCATTGATGGTTTTGCATATCTTTCTTAATCTGTTCCTGTTTTAAAGTTTGGGTAATTATCAATACAAGAAAGGATTTTATGCTTATCTTGGAATGTTTCATTTTGAAGTGACTACATGGATTTTTCTTGGTAGTCTGTCTCTCAATTATTCACATTGCTTAGTTGTCTTTCAATGCATAACACCACGTTCTTGTTAGAACAAAAGGTAAAACAATTTGATAGAGAAAAACATGTTGCTGATATGGTAAGACCAAGTGATGATCAATTGCATTGAGATTTATGTGCATTTCAAGCAGCTCTCACAATTGGAACTGAGCTTGATCTTGCTGTTCTAGCTGATAATGCACATGGCTGTATCACATCTGATTTGTTTTATGAATAAGACAACATCAATAAATTTAACAAGAAGAATTAGCTGTTAGATAGCACGGAGGGAAGCATCTGGTCAATGAGAAGAGGATTAGCACTTTATGTTTTTATGATTTTTGAGTACAATAACACAATGAAAAATTTTGATTACTATGTTACTCTTCAGTGACTTGGCTTTCCCTGTGGTTGAAGAGATTAAAATTTTTTATGCAAAGTAGAAATCAGCCGCATGCAAAAATTCACTGCTACGTTTTCAGATCATAGACATGCCCGAGTGGAAGTACAAGTAGTACAAGATCCTTTTCATCAGAAAACTTGCTGTTTGTTGGTTCACTGCATAGGAATTGCATTTATTTGTGATCGAAAGAAAAATAAGACCCACAAATTTTTAGCAAAATTGGCAACATTAGTCATGATCCAGAATCTGGATCACATAATTTTGAAATTTTGATGATTTAGATGGCACTGATCTGCTCTTTTACTTGTCTAAACTATAAATACTCCATTTGGTGCATGATATTATTGTTCCCATGCGGTTGAGGTGTTTATTTAATAAAGGTGCAACAATAAATACTCTGTAGCATTTTTTATTGATAGTATTGACAGGTCCACACTCCACAGTCCTATTCCATAATGTCACTGGTCAACGTGGATGCATGACCAATTTACTTAAGTCTAAGAGCGATTGCTTCAACTCTTTGCTTTCTGTTGCCACAGGTTCCTCTATCCAATATATCCTTTGATCTGTGTTGCTGCTGCTGCTGTCATTGAAAGTTTTCCAGACCTATTCCGAGGTAAGCATGAAGTCATTGAAGATTCTCCAATTGTGATGGTAAGTCTGCTACATCTTCCTTTCAATTTTGCTGCTGACATATCGCATCAATTGATTCTCAAACCTTGCCATCTCTCTGTGCATGCCCAAATCAGGTTGCCAAAATTCTCAGACCTGTGGTTCTTTGCATCATATTATGCTTATCTCATGGTCGGACATTCTCACTGATACATGGATACTCTGCACCAATGGAGATTTACAAGCATTTAGAATATCATGATGATGCTGGAGTAGGTGAGACATGGTTTATTCTGCTCTCTTTTTATCCTATTAAAATTAGGGAAGCTGTGTTCTTGCTAGCATCCTTTGGATCAAACTTGTTCTGCAAAAATGCATAATTGAAGTTTCTGCTTTTGCAAATCTCATGGCCATTCTTTCTTTGTTTTTGTTTTTTTTTTTTTGGTTTGTTTTACAGGTTCTGTTGTTTGTGTCGGAAGTGAGTGGCACCGCTTTCCTTCATCGTTTTTCATCCCTTCCTATGTGCATGAAGTTCGGTGGATAGATGATGGTTTCAGAGGGCTTCTTCCATTTCCATTCAGTCCAGTTATGGGTGGAACTGCAGCTGCCCCATGGTATTTCAACAACAAGAACAAGGCATCCGATGCACAATATGTAATTGCAACTAACTTTCACTTCTCTTTCCCGTTGCATGTACCTCTTTGCTGCATTCTGCCAAATAAAGGTATAAAGTATCCTGTTTGGTTTA
Organism: Pouteria campechiana; assembly: GCA_036873735.1. NCBI lineage: Eukaryota > Viridiplantae > Streptophyta > Magnoliopsida > Ericales > Sapotaceae > Pouteria > Pouteria campechiana. The sequence goes on from JAYJMB010016371.1 coordinate 29,848, forward strand.
ATCTTGCAGCTCAAGGATCTTGATGCTTGTACTTTCCTAGTGGAACTGGATCTAAAACGGCCACAACCAGCTCGAGGAAGTGATTTAACAAGATGGGAGGTAAACCTCGTACTCTAGAGTAATTAATCTCTAAAGCTCAACAATGTGTACAATTTATTGGATCAAGGTTCAGCAATTCAAACTGTCAATTGGATTGGCCACAGTGGTTGCTGAATTCCCAAAGAACTCCCATGCAGGAAGATTGCAGCTTCATCAAGCTTCAACCTGGGGGACTTTGGGAACTCAAGTAGATTGAGGATTTCATGAACTGTAGACCCCCATTTATGAACTTGTGGCTGCATCAAGAAGTGCTTGCAAAGACTTGATAAAATTTGTCTATCATCTGAGGCCATTCTGTTTATTCACTATAAGTCTGTAGTGTTTATTTTTTCTCCTAATTATTTTATTGATTTCGTAAATTTCAGACTCTTGCTGCAATACACTATCTGGACAGAGAGATGTCTCCTGCTATGCATCGATCATTCTTCATCCCTTATCTGTGGCAACAGAGGAACATTTTTGGTTTGTACAAATTGCATAGAAGGATACCAAGTAATGTGGGAGATGCATAGCTTATCCATGGCAGAAGAATTAACAAAATATCCATATTCT
>JAYJMB010016371.1:37224-50796 GCA_036873735.1 Pouteria campechiana
ATTATTATCATCACTAATTTTCTCCTAAAAATATATTTATTTTATCATTATTATTTAATAAATTTATTTTTAATTATTATTCTTTTCTTCATTACATGATTTCTTTTCTTTCTTTCTTTTTTTACTTTTTAATTTTTTTTTGACCTCTTTTTGGCCCACCTCCCATCTATGCAAAGGCATCCTAAACTATGCCAAACCTTGCCTCTGTCGCCTAACCATGGAGTTGGCAGTAGCCGCAGTACTGCATTTTCCTTCCTAGTCTCCAGAAAGCTTCTTTTCAAAGGCTGTCCATCCGGCACAGGCTGCAAGTTGGGCCGTTGGAGACGCCAAAATGGCCGGCCCCTAAAAGAGTATCATAGATCAAATCTTCCTTCAAACCCTGCGTGTTCTAGAATTTTAATTAGTTGTTCTTCCACGTCTCGAAGCTCGGGTTTCACGCCAAGAGGCCACTACAACATTAACAGTACATTCACGCAAAGCTCGTGTTTCAAAAGCTCATCCGATGCATCCATTTGATTCTCTCCACTATATACTCTTTTCTCCCACTAAGAGAACTTCTAATTAATAATACCACATATTCCCACACATGCAGACGATGTGGATCACCTAATAACGTGATCTACTTCGCTCAATTGTAAGAGAGATTACACCAAAATACATGAGCATCAGGAGCACCATACCTCCCACCATTTCATCACCTACTAAAAATTGCAGTAGCCCCTCTTCTACGAGCATTCTGGGCCTTCTGGCTCGCTCGCCCGTAGCAGGCGCGTGTTACAGCAAAAACCAGAGAGCATGGGGCGACATGCGCAAAATGATATGAAGATAATATCGATGAAGATGACGATGATGGCGTAACGGAAAAGGAGAAAAATCCAGATCCGGAATTTGTTGTTTTCCAATGGCTGCGGCATCCCTTATCCACGGATGCTATAATACCAACCCTTCCCCCAAGCTCCGGAATGCCGGACACGTGCCTTCCAACCCTCCATCACCCTCCGACCGCCATACCTTCTCTTCCAATTTCACCAATTTTCCCGGAGGTATGCGATCTCTCTTTTTCTTCTTCCCCTCAGTCTGTTTGAATTTTTGGGATTTCTGTTGTGCTGTATCTTTGATTTTTTTGTCTGGGTATTGGTAGGATTACGAATGACTGAGGCAGTTTTATTAATGCGTGTTTGGATTCAGCAGTCGAGTTCTACTGAATTACAGTCGTTTAACTGTTTGAAGTTTGAACTCGGAAGAAATGTCTCGTTTTTGCTCCGTTTTCATTTTTTAGTTAGTTTCAGGTCATTTGCTAAAACGTCTGCCGCTATGGTCCTTTCTTTGTTTCTTTCTTTCTTTTTTCCAATGGCTGCATTTGATTTGGTGGTAAAGCTACTCGTGCGTGCATTTTCGACGTGCTGGATTTGTTCGACCAGGGCCATTCACCATTCGGTTGCTGTTCCAAGAATGGTAGGCAGAGATGTATGTTGGAGAGACCGACCAGGTGGGACTGATCATATGGATGGTGTCCTAGGACAAAAATCGGGTTGGTCAGCGGATTTGGTGGGGCACGTTTGTTGAGAATTGGTGTACAACTTGGAAATGTGGTGAACTGACAGTATCAGAATCCAAAGTGGAATTTGTGGCAAAAGTTCAGCTTTGGCGGCTGGCAATAAGAGCAGTCGACCTCTATTTGCTCCAAATGGTAGCTTGTTATATCATCGTCGTTGTTCTCATCATCTATATCCAAGTGAGATGCCAATGATGGTGGAACAGAATAGCTCATAGTTTGACTTTAACCAAGAAGTTGATTGAGATTTAGATGATGATGAGTTGGGCAATTCCCTCTTTCTTTTCTTTTCTTTTCTTTTCCCCCCTCCTCAGGGTTCTTGATATTCAACTTTCAGTGCTAGATTGAAGCAGCAGGATAGGATTTATGTCAATCAATTCTGATGGGTAAGGCAAGGCTTGATGGAGGCATTGCTTCATGAATTTCGAGTCACTTATTTAGTAGGCTGGCATGATTCTTGGGTTAGGGCATCAAGATAGCAGAACCCTTCCAATGAATGTGTTGAATAGTTTTTGCTGGTGTACTGCGGTGGTGCATTTGTTAGTGTCTCGACATGCATACAGGCTTCTCAATAGTCTGATTATGAGGCTTCGATACAATTCAGTGATGGCTATTTTTAACATATATTGGCCCTGCCTAATGTATGTTCCAGATGACTATCCACACAGGAAATCGTGCTGCTGTTACAATAATCTTACTCCATGGGTCTTACATTTCTTCTACATAAGTTACAAAGAGGAAATGTCGGTTGGGTTTTTGTATCTGTAGGATTTTGCTAGCATTCAGTTGTTTCTGCAGAAAATAGCTTTTCTATAAAAACGTCTGAACTTGATTTTTTTTTTTTTTTGATTTGATATAAATTTCCTAGCATCCAGGGTTGTTGTGTTGAAGAAAGCTTGTTCTGGGTTCATTCAAGTATGTCTCCATTAACAAAGAGCAAATGATGCATATGTTTGATGTTCAAAGAAAGTCTAAGGCTGAGCTTTACAAAGAATAAAACAAATAAAATTAAAAAAAGGAAACATGAAGTTCGACTTATGGCAGTTAAAGAGAAGCATTTGTTATAAACATTTGCCATTAATAAAGGAAAAGAAGATGTTGAGCAAGTGTAGAGAAGAAGGTTTCATGAATATTGTATTGGTTGGCTGGCTGCATGTTATTCTCATGCTGCCATTGAGTAGTTGACACTGCTCACTACATAGAAGTCATTAATTTGTTGTCGTCTGGTACTGGTGAAAAGCTGTCATGTATCACACCGTGGCTGTTGTGAGGGTGGAGTTGGTTGTGTAGACAGCATACCCACAGGGAAGGCAAAAACAATTATTCCAAGAATTGTTGCAAATGGATCTTGGAGTTTGGCAGTAAGTGATTCCTTCCTAAAGAAGGGGAACTCTGTTTTCTCTTCTTTCTACAGGAGGGAAGTTTCTATTTTATCTTTTAGCATACCCTCTCCATGTATTTCTCAGGGTAGGTTTCTCATCTCATCTTCTGTTTCCATATACTCCTGTCTGGTTAACAAATATATTAAGGAATGTTCACAGGTAAAATAAGTGAATTCTTATCGAAAATCCTTTTTCATATATAATTTAGTTGCCGTTCATGTTTTTGGATTTGCAATGTGGTTGTGAGTGTGGTGTCATGATTGTACATCCTGAATATGCTGATTTCAATCTCTTCAGAGTGACTGAACCAGTGTTTTAAAACCTTGACTTGAGTGCATTAGAAGCAATGCTGCCCTTTTTTTACAAAGGAGTCTGTGAAATGGTTCATCCTTTGTGATATGATTGGTCTGGCTTTGCGGTCAAGATTTCCCATGCAATCAACCAACTCAAACATTTACCTTTCACTGGAACTTATGAATTGAGCCACTGACTCAACCAATTTATTTGCTGCAAACATGACTCAAGGTCTTGCCTGGATTTAACTTAGGATATTTCGAATATGATATTTCGAATATTTATATCTCAAGTATAACAAATTTGCAATTTTTGACTGATAAGTTTCAATTTTGCATACAATGCCTTCAAGTTTGATGCAAATTTCAAAACACTACCTTCCATCAGAAAATTAAGTTTTAAAATCAAGTCAGATGACAAAAATGCCCCTTCATTTCCTTAGGCATAGTGCATATGTTGTTTAAAATGATAATTGGCCTTTAAGATAATCTTATTTATATAAACAAAATATTTTCAAAGGTATGGATGTTTGAATAAAGAATTTTTTTTGATAGATTTATATTAATTTTTAAAAAAATACTTAAATAATTTGTCTTATATGGTTTTTTATTATATAATATTTATGTTTTAGATAAAAAAAAGATGATCATAGAGATGGTAGTTGGCTTGGATCTAAGAAAAAAATGCTTAAAAAATCATAAATATTTTGCAATCATAGCAAGGGCACTTTTATCATTTGACTTGATTCTTAAATGGCGTTAGGTCATTTTCTGATTGAAGATAGCTATCTACAATTTATATGAAACCTGAAGTCATTGTATGCAAAATTAAAACTTCTAGGTCAAAAAGTGCAAATTTGCTATACTTGCAGTGTAAATATGCAATAAAGCTCTTTAATTTATTGGTTCAAACATGACAAACTGACTTGTCTGCAGAAACCAGTTGAATGCAATCACCTATTAACGGTATCCCATTTGCACATTGTTTCTTTCCTTTCTCTTCTTTGGCCATTATAGCCAGGCATATTGTCATCACTGTTATCATTACCCAAGCCTCATTCCACATAGCTAGGGAGGATAAAGACATGATGAGGTTCAGAAGAATTGCATTGGCTCACAATTATCTGTATTATTTTCTTACACAGTTGTATCTCATGCATGTTCATCTCAAAACCGTCCTCACTAGTTGTTGGTGGTTACACTGCATCATCATGAGTCAAAATGCCAAACATTCAGGATTTGCAGCCAAAGTATCATTTGAGTTGTTAGGTTTTTGTTTCTAGAATTTCCTTTGGGTGATAAGAGAATTCCAGAAATAAAACCCCAAAACAGACAAGTTCTACTCTGGAAATTTAATCTTTGAATCCATGGTGGTATGAACTCTTCATACTAAATTCTCTACTTAATGCTACCATACCTTAATTTGCTGATGGTTCCGGCTTAACTGTGTGCAGGTTTGAATTGTTCTTGGAAAAGTATGAGTTTTAAAGCTCATGCAATGAGTGCCACACGGGGAAATGTTGCTACACCCAAGGATATTTCAAAGTTGAAACACAAACCTGATCATCTGCTTGTCCTTGTTCATGGCATCTTTGCAAGGTAAAGAAGGATACACATGAATATCTAAAATCTTACCTTTTTGGTGTTGGATTAATAAGAACTGAATCTCTGCTAAAATTGCACAATACTAATCAGGACTCCTATATTTAGTTTTTTTTTTAATTCCTTTTTTTGTCATTTCATGATGCCCTTTTGGCTTGTGTCTTCAACTCTATAGCTGCATAGCATCAACATAGCAATTCAAATTTCGTGCAAGTAACAGCAAAGATGCTTGTTGTATAGCATACTTGCAGTGAACAAAACTGTCTTGTCAAGCAAAAGAAATATCAAAGCAGGAAAGTGAAAAACCAAACCATCTCTTGTGATATCTGTCTGCATCCTTCACTGGTCTGTGTGATGAAGAGATCCAAGGAATGATCCCTGCATGTCAGAATTCCACTAATGTTCTTAAATGTGTTTTTCTTTCATGGTTCTTGCTCTAATCTTTATCTAAGTAATTACATCCTATAGCTTTTTTTTCTTCTTGCCACTATTTATGTGTATAGTGTGGAGCAGCATGTGTTTCTATATCAGCAGGCAGCTGGACAAGGTCAGAATTAAACAGCACAAGTCCTAGCTGACTGAAAAATTAACTGGCATTTGCATGAATAGTGTAATCCCTGTACATGGGCTTGATGTCGTGGTACAAGCCTGGTATTTGTTGGTTCATCAGACGCTTTGCCACCTTCAGCAATTGCTGCTAGGCAGACTTTGCTAAAAGTATCAGGGAACAGGGACAAGAAGGAAAAAGAAAAAGAAAAACTCCCTGCACAATGCACTGGAATACTAGAGCTCTATTTTTCACTACGGAATTTCCTGTGACTCAGCTCAATGTCCATGTTATTTAATTAGTTGTCTCTTTTATCCTTCAGCCCTAGCGACTGGACATATGTGGAAGCAGAACTGAAAAGGCGCCTGGGAAGGAACTTCTTAATCTATGGTATGAGATTTGGTATATTCAGCTGTTTATATTTTCTCCAAAGCAACAGGTTGCTAGAATGGTATGATATTACCAATTATTGAGCATGAGTAATGTGCCAGCAATAGATTTATTTGAAAGAAGTTTCTTTTTTTAAGCAATATCAGAGCTTTTTGTAATGGCCAAAACCTAATTGTCTCATGATGCAGCCAGCTCATCTAATACCTACACAAAAACCTTTACTGGAATTGATGGAGCTGGGAGGCGATTGGCAGATGAAGTAAGTTTTCAAGTATTTATTTCACCTGTTGATGGTAGTATGCATATCAGGTTAACTGAATTGTCGTTTTGACCTTGTTAGTCGCCTTTTACTGTTGTAAATTCTTGGGACAGGTCATGCAAGTGGTCCAAAAGACAGAAAGTTTGAAAAGGATCTCTTTCTTAGCTCATTCTCTTGGTGGTTTGTTTGCAAGATATGCGATTGGCCTTCTCTATTCTTCACATGCCTGCAGTAAACCAAATGACCCTTTGAATTGTAGAGGGGAAAACCCTGACAAATCTACAGTAAGTCCAAAAGTGGGCACAATTGCCGGACTGGAGCCAATCAATTTTATTACATTGGCAACTCCACATTTAGGTGTGAGGGGAAAATGGCAGGTGTGCTTTTGATTATTATAGTTAATTTGTTTCTATCTCCATATCAAGTCTTCAAAGTTCCAACAACATTCTATCTCATACCCATTACTGCGTCTGTTATTCTAGTCATTTGGATTAGTTCTGTTAACCGGTGGTTTTATATTTTGTTATTGTCCCTCCAGCTTCCATTTCTCTTGGGAGTTCCCATCTTGGAGAAGATTGCTCCACCTATAGCTCCATTTTTGATTGGCCGAACTGGTCGTCAACTTTTCCTGACAGATGGTAAACCAAGCAAACCACCACTTCTTCTGAGAATGACAACTGATTGTGAAGATGGAAAGTTTATGTAAGTCAAGCGAGTAGGCAGTTCATATTGACTTTAACTTTTTAATTCTCAAACCATTGTAGATCTTCTCTTATACACTCTTATTTGTGTTTCAGATCTGCTCTTGCTGTGTTTAAATGCCGCATTCTTTATGCCAACGTCTCCTATGACCGTATCCTTCCATCAGTTTTTGTCCTATACTTTGGTGGTTGTGATGCTGTATACCCTAGGACTCCAAAATCCTATACCCCTGTTCTGTTTGGGTCCACCATCATGTGTGGATGAATCTGATCTGATTGTCTAATTTTGGCACAAAGCTGTTCTGCCAAGACCCAGAAATTATCATCATTGGAGAACTATGTAGGCCAGTTTATTGGGACCATAAAATTGTGCTTAAAGATATACGAGTTATTTAAATTGAAAATTCTCTCTTTTCGGATGTCTTTAAATTTACAATGCCTTTATATTGATCATACCATTTTGGGTCCCATGGCCAGTTAGTGTGTTTTAATGGATGAATATTTACTTCAAATTTTCCTTTGCTATTACTAATCCGGGTTTTAGATTAAGATATTTTTGGAATTCTCATGAAACATATGCCAAGTTTAACAATTGAAGTGAATCTCACATCATGCATCATGGTGGTCTAAACAAGAATGGAGTACTAAAATTTTGATTGTCCTGGGTATGCTGGATCAATGCCATATGTCAAACTTGTATATATGTGTGATTTGTGTGTGTGCCTGCACTGGCCACCTCATAAGTTCTTATGGTATTGATGTTGTTGTTTGTTTTCTCTTGCAAAGTTTCCTTGACCATCATATAGATATGGTTGGTTGGCGAACATCCTCAATAAGGAGAGAAACCGAACTTGTTAAGGTGATCATTCATACATCTCTAAGCTGCCCTTCTGTTATTTCACCTTAAAATGAATCATTTGTACTCAATTTTGATTGTACTAACTGACTACTAAGGATAATCATATTTACTACTACTACCATTACTACTACTACTACTATTATGTTCAACTTGATCTGACAACTCGATAGGCTTATATACTGAAGTTAAAATTCATATGGGGATGAGGTCCTAGTAGCCGAGGACTCAAGGATATACTCTAAAAGCATTCAAGACAAGGTATATATAAGGCTTGCATCACGATGGTAGAAAGCAACTATCTTTTTCTTCTACTTTTTTCAAAAATTTTGGGTTATCTTCTCTGTCATTGAGATTAGGAGGAACCAAATGTCTTGCCCATTGCTTGCCATTTCGAAAATTTTGGCAAAATTATCGCCGAAATTTTTGTTTTTCCCTTTTAGTGAGATAATCTCGCTAGGGAAAAAACCTTCAATACATTGTTAGGAGAAATTTTCAAAATTTTGGAAAAATTTCCCTAAAATTTTGTAACTTTCTTCAAAATTTTGAAAATTTGGGGAACTTTCCCCCAAAATAATTTATATCATAATTTTTAGAAATTTTTTAGGCCTAAACATGATTTTGTAATTTGTGGGGACCCCATATGATGAAGAACAAAGATCAGTTTATTGCCACAGGCATTCCATTAATCCCTGGTATTAGGAACATATGCATCCCCAAGTTAGCACTATGAGATATAAGTTATAAAGTTCCCCATATTTCCCAAATGTTCTGCTAAATAGTCTTGGTATTGGCAATATCAATAGGCGAGGGAACATCCTTAGTCAAGGACATTTGCGACATCATCAATATTCAAAAAAGTGAAAACTGCCTTTGCAAATTATAATCCTAGTTTATGCTTCATTGATTATTTAAAAGTTGCCACGCATTTCAAATAATAACATATCTTGGCCTTAATTAAACACATTAGAGAAAAACCTTGATTAAAAGTTTGGACTATGCAATAGGCATAATACCGGAGAAGATAAACATAGTCATGATCTAAATAGACTGGCAAAATGATTGAAGCAGATCACAGGAACCTTGATGCAAGAATGTCCAAACTGCTAGTGTGATCAAAGTGTTTTTTTGACTAGCCAAAACTAAGAAAATTGTTGTTGTATTGTCAGTGGATTTTGGGCGAGTGACCCTTGATTGATGCATAATCATAGCTGGCCCTTGATTCTGCATTAGAACCAGAGTATGTCACACATCATCTAGAGAGCATCTTGAAGTGATGTTTAAAGTTCTAAATATGAATTCAGATTTATCATGATTTATTATGAAGTTTTATGGAACAATTTCTAATTTTTCTGCATTTTTTTAATTTTTTTATATTTTAGCTGAATAGTTCGGCGAAATTTTTGATAATTTCTTCAAATTTGATGAAATTTTCTCCATTTTAGCTTAGCGAAATTTCTTCTTTCAGCGAAATTGCGAGCATTGGTCCTGCCCATCAGCAAATATATTGTTCATCCGTGCATATGAAATTCACATATTTGTAGATGCAAAACCATCAAGCTGATGGGTACCGTTATGCATGCTTGATCCCTTGTAAATATTATGAGTTGAATATTTTAACCACCCTTTAGGGTACAGTTGCCTGCAACTTTTACAAATGAAAATTCCAAATTCTCTATTGACAAAACTATCTAACCAACTGTTATTTTGGGCATGCCTGTGGATAAGATTATTTCACCAGCATTTTAAATGGCTTCTGCTCCTGTTCTGCTCATTGACAGACCTTGGATATATGATCAAATTTGGTGCATACGTGAGGCACATAATGAGCTCAAAACTGTCCACCATAATCCACTAGTCATTGGGATGAAAGATATGGCCTCTGTGGTCTAGGACATTTTCCAACCTGTGTCTAGAAATGAGAAGAAGAGATTCCTTTCTCATGATAAATAGGTTCCAACCATTTTGTTTGATAGGTCGTTTGAAATTTTTTTTGGACAACTGAAGAGTAGTGATGAATCTCTCCACTTTACGTAAGTATTTATATGTTTGAAGAAAGTTTCTAGAAGTCATCCTTATGGTTTTTTGCCAAGGACACCACTAGCATGGTGTGTCAAATGTCAATGGTCACAAGGGGTAAATTGTAACAACCATTGACAATCTTTCAGTGAGGAATATCTCAACCCTAAAATTGCTTGCCATCATGGAATAAGTAGCTTTGTTGTATGAGGTACATACTGGGTGAGGGAGCCTAGCTAGTAAAAAAGTAAGGATAGCAGTGCCAGAATTACTGCTACAGCTGCAGAGGCATTTCTTAATGTCTACTTGTTATGTTAGGTCTCCTTTAACTTCAGTCAGATAAAATGGATGGGAGTCTGTACACTAACTTACTATAAATCATAGGGCCTTCTTACTGTGATTGGTTGAATAAAATGAGGAGTACTTATTTGAATTCATAAATACATCAATCAGTTGAATAAACTGAGAACTAATATCTTCAAATTCATAATTGTTGTTGACTCTGAGTGAGAGCCAAAATTGGGGAAGGAAGAGGAGGAAAGATTTATTTTTTTTTTCAGTTTGTACCTAGAAATTCTGTGAATGTTATTTTATATCGAAATTCTAAAAAAGCAAGAAAATAAAAGAAAAAGATGCACATTAGTTGCAGACATTAACATGGATTTTTCTGCTAAAAATGGCAGCCCCCTCAACGCTCTTTGGATGGCTACAAGCATGTTGTGGATGTAGAGTATTGCCCCCCCTTATCATCCGAGGGACCCCATTTCCCTCCAGAAGCTGCCAAAGCAAAGGAGGCTGCACAAACTACGCCCAGTACTCAAAACACAGCAGAGTATCATGATCTAGTAGAAGGTAATGAATGCTTCCAGAAGCTTGCTTTTTCCTTTGTTTTCTGCACAGCTTTGATACTTATATTTGCCACCATTGTATTGTTTGTCTTGGTCTTCGATTGATCAGAGGAAATGATACGTGGCTTGCAAAGGGTTGGTTGGAAGAAAGTTGACGTCAGCTTTCATTCAGCGCTCTGGCCCTTCTTGGCTCACAACAACATTCATGTATAGCCCAACATACAAATTCTTTAAGAAATATAGTCCCATTTGTTTTCTGCTTCTTTCTTTGATTAAGCTGGTGTGCCAATTCAGGTGAAAAGCGAATGGTTGCATAATGCTGGTGCTGGCGTGGTGGCCCATGTTGCGGACAGTCTTAAACAGCAAGAATCCAATCACTATATTGCGGCTAGCCTATAAGCATGCCTTTGTGCAAGCCTCTTCTTACATGTTGTATCATCTTGTACTATAAACATCATATGCAATGCAAATTACGTAGATCTGATTATTTTCTCTCCTCTTAACAAAAAAAATAATAATATATAAATAAAAACAAATTCTTCCTGCTGATTTCTCATCATATTGTTGTAGGGTAGGCCTCAGTATTGCACAGAAACTCAAGTTCAGCACGTTAGTAAAACAAGCCTTCAGCCAGCTTTATGTAACTCGCATGGGGGAGCAAATCTTTGTTTTCCGTGGCGTTTTAAAATCCAGTCCAGGGTGAGTTCAGCCCAAACGGCTTCAGTTTGGGGACTCGGCGTCTTGTGCTTCGAAATCGTACTTCCCTCGTGGAAAATAAGCATACAAACTAATCCTCTCAAATCTAATAGAATTTAACCGCCTCAAGCACTCGACCGTCAAATACGGCATTTTATATGCTGACAGAAGTCTTAATGAAGACTAATTCAAAGGTAAGCATCGTCTAAAATAAACATCATCCTGATCAAATCCATGACCGAGACCATTTAGATACACACTTCTATCCATCATAATTTCTTTAGCTTGACCCATTTACGTGTGTAAACTTTGCTGGGCTTCATACGTTTAGTTAATAATCTCTTTTAGTTATATTATATTATGTTTGGGTTGTACCCAAACTCGTTCTCTAAGAATCTTGCATGAAGATCCTATTACATAAAAAAAAAAATGTCAGAGGGCGCTAGATTGCCTATGTCACTTAAGTCAATAAGAGACCTTAATAAAAAGAGTAAATAATAAAAAGAGATGTTATTTCTCAAAGAGCTTGTTTAAGAGATTATATACTTAATGTATTTATAATTGAGCATAAGGCATATGCACAATCTATATGTAGGCTTATCATTAGAACAGGAATATGCTGTGGCATGATGACACTTGTATAATGGATATCCCATGTTAGAGATCCCTATTATATTATATTATATTATATTATATTATATTATATATATATATATATATCAATACTTGTATTTATAATCAAATCAGGCACGTGGGCTGCCATCTTTGAAATTTGATATTTTAGCCTTTACCTTCATTTGTAATTCATATAAATAATTAGTGTCACTCACTTTCTTTGGCAAAACATTGAACACGAGATTTAAAGGAATAAATGTATCGGATTTGCCAATCGGACATGTGAGCCGTATTCAATGTTTGCCACCGCACTATATTCGCATTATCATCACCCAAGATAAAATATCATCACCCAATTCGATAAAAAAATTTTTATCGTGATCGGCCTTTTATTTTTTGGCCGATTTATCCGTGGTTTGAAAAAAATTAAAAAGAAAAAGGAAACTGAAAGTTTCCTTGCCGGGCGTTTTCGAAGTAAACCATTAATTTCCATTTTTTAAAAATCTTTTATGGCCCAACTGAACATCGTATTTAATTTATTTTTTTCGTTAAATAAATAGATAAAATTAAAAAAAATCAATGAATTAGATTAAAATTAAAACATTTTTGAGTGGGTCCCACCAGAGCGTCGCTGTAGCACTGGGTTACAGAGAATACCCTTCCATTTATGAGTTTTATGAGTAAGAAAATCTCTCTATTTAATCCGTTTTACACCTCACAACGCCTGATTACTATTACGAGCGGATCATGGATATCTTTTTAGCTTAAAATCTCAGCTTATAACAGCGTAGAGGCGCACGTGCATTGCAAGCACGAACCGACGTGGCAGCGGAACAATCGCGCGCTTACCCACGCAGTCCGCATTCGCATGCGCACCGGTTTCTCGTCGCTTCCCGCCCGACCTCCTTATAAATACTAAGACTCGCCTCAGCCCTTTCGATCCTTCCCTTTCTCCGGTTTCGATATAGATATTTCCAAGCCTTTTCAAATCTCATGCCTTCCATGTCTTCCTTTTCTTCTTCTTCAATAGCACGTCAGAAAAGCGTCTACCGCGCCAAGCTCGCAGCGCAAGCAGAGTGCTACCAAGGTCTGAAAGCCTTTTCCGCTCTTTTCTTCTCCCGATCCGTTTCCTTAGAATTTCTAGCCGATTTTCAGATTTCTGCTTCTTCTGTTTCAGATGTGGTGAATTACATGAAGGAAGTCGTGGAACTCGGCGCCGAATTGAGTGCCGAGGAGAGGAGTCTCTTCATCAGCGGCTACAAGCATTTAATCGACGCAAGGCGATCATCGGTGGCGGTCCTTGAGTCGAGCGAGGAAGGATGCGGGCGTCGGAGCGAGTGGCACGTGAAGCAGAAGGAGGAGTACTGCAGCAAAGTGAAACTGGAGCTCGAAAACATATGCAACGAAGTTCTGGCGTTGATGGACAAGCATCTAATTCCATCTTCTACGAGTATAAAATTGAAGACGCTGTATTGCAAGCTGTGAGTATCTTCTGATTTTTCAATGCCAGTTTTGGATGCCTTTATTTGAATTTGGCTTGATCGGCATGTTTATTTTGATGATGGCTAGTGACGTTAAATCTTGGGCTTACTTCGCTGGAGAGTGCATTAAAATAAAATAAAATAATATGATTAATAGAATATGGTAATTTGTATGTTTCTAAAAAGTAAATAAGTGATTGAAAAGATAAGGATAAATGATAAAAAAAAGTAATTAAAAAGAGATTGTAAGGTATAATAATATAAAATATTATCAGGATTGAGTTGGATTGTAATGTAATCCACCGTGGGGGGGGGGGGGGGGGGGGGG
>JAYJMB010016371.1:50806-62443 GCA_036873735.1 Pouteria campechiana
ATTTAAACCAAATTAACCCCCCCCCCCCCCCCCAAAAAAAAAAAAAAAAAAAACTTTAATCAAGACAAAATATAAAAAAAATCCAACCTTATTTTAGAAAGATCAGCTTTTTTGTTTGGTACATCTCCTCTCCCAACAGTATGTAGAGTTTGTAGCACAAGTTTTGAGTTATTGGCCACTGGTTCATATCATACATATGTTACATGTGTGGAAGCCCCAATGCCAATCTGTCATCCTTTGCTTTTCTAAATACTCACTGCATTAGCCTTTTACAAACAATGATGATACTGTATCTCAGGTTTTAGCTAAGCCTATTGCAATCGTTAATTTGATTTAGAATTTTTCTAGGCATCCATAATCTTTGTATAATGCAAAAATATTTGCCACCCATAACAACTACTAATCCTCTTGTTGTTGAGTTTTTATTGATTTTTTAATGAGGATTCTTAGAGTGTACATACTTTTTTACAATTTAAAATTTTTGTCCCGCATTGAATCTATCTAAGACATTTTAATTTCTCTTTTGCCCTTCTGCTTATTTACTTTTTTCATTCGCTAGTGATGTTTGAGATTTTCAAGTGACATATCTTTTTTTTGTTTGTTTGAGTTCATCCACTAACCCCTTTTGGATGGTAATATTTTTCTATCATAACTGTTTCCCAAAAATATTCATAAATCTTCTTATTCTTCCCTTTCAAATTGATGGACTCATTTTTAAAATTCATTCGCTTGGATTATAATGGGTTATCATCTACAATTTAGTAGTTTAATTGCTCACCTTCTTGGTCGATACATCATCAATCTTATATTGTTTTAGGAACATACCGTAGCAAAGGTGCATTTACAACATATGTCATTGGATTCATTTAATAATAATAACAATAATAATAATTGAAGATCTACTTTGTGTCATGGTTGTTAAAGGCACACCTAAGGCATAAGGTGATTTAAGGAGCAGTCACAACACATCAAAGGCACACCTTTCTATGTCTTTTATCTAGTTGTGAGATGCACACTTAATGTGCCTTTTCAATTAGTTTCTTGATTGGTTTTCATTTTGATTGTAGTTCCTCAAATTTTGACTTTTGAATGCATCACACCATAATTTTATTTTCTTATTAACCCTCTTCAATCATAAAGCTGGTGAAGTTGATACATTCTACAATATCTATGTTCTAGGATTGGAACCCACATAGTTGTGTGTTTTCTATGTACAATATTTGACCATGTAATAAAAAGGTCCTAGGCTATTTTGCTTTATTGAAATCCTGTATTTCTTTAGATTCACTTAAATAGGTTGAATTATTAGGCTATAGTCAACTTTCTGAAAGTCTTTAATTAAAATCCTATTAAGAGACATTGGGAAAGAAGTGTAAAACTCTAATTTATTCTTTACTTTTTGAATGCATATAATACAATTTTTATATACTTTTTTTCTTTTTTTAGTGAAGTTAATCATTTAAATTTGATTTATACATATGTAACATATTATAAATATTTTTATGATTTTTATAAAATATGCATCTTGTTTCACTTGGGCTTATGCCTCAGCTATGCTCTCAGGTTCAAGGACTCCTTTGCGCTTTAGTACGCCTTGGGCCTTTAACAACTATAGTTTGTGCACATGAAATCATTTTCGTTCGATATTTTATGGTTTATGGTTAAACTCCACTATAATTCATTGGTGGGTAAGGTGAATGCAGCATGCATGCAACAACTTTTTCTTTAAGGCTATTCTTCTTATATGTGCATTACCTTTTTGCATGGTTATTTGTAGGATAGCACTAAGATTGACTACTGTTCTCCTATTTCAAAAGTGTTTTTGGTCTTGGTTGCATAATCTCATTAGTAGTAGTATAAATGATGCAAACTAATTACCAAAAGAAACCTTTCGAATTCGGCTCAATAATGATTCAATGCTGACTTAATGAGAAAGAGGTAAGAGAAGATACATAGATGATTTTCTGTGCCCCAACAGGCCACAGGAGTGTGTTATTTATAGATCTTTGAGATCCATTATAGACGCTTCATGACTTAAACACTAATCATTCACTAAGTTACTGAATGTAACAACTGAGTTTTATTTTAAAAATAGCTTACAGTAGTTATATTCATTATATAAGGCGAAGAAATCATAACATAAATATTAAAAAAATAGTTGAACAACTTTGATAACCATTTGAACTCACTCATTTTTGTACCTCACTTATCAGTTGTAACTATTTTAAATAACCTAAGAGAATCTAAGTTGGATTTTTTTGTTTTTTTATCCTACAGCAAAGGTGATTACTTTCGGTACATGGCAGAGGTTAGTCGCGGGGAAAAAAGAGAAGAATTAGCAAATATTGCGATGACATTTTACGAGGTATCATTGCTAATCTGGCTCAGTTGACCTATATATATTAATTAATTATTCTTGTCATAGTTGTCCTAATGAAAAATCTATATTGGTTTTCATTTTGGGGTTGATGGGCTGTTACACAATGTTGATTCCAAAAGCAATTCATTTGGTGTGACAAAATGAGTTGGTCACAGCCAAAAAGAATGCATGCAATCTATGCACTTGTGATTTAGATTCCAATTCCCCAAGTGTTGAAGAGATTAAAATATACTATTCTATATTTTAGCTTGAGGGAGAGCATGGTAGTCTGTAAGATGTAATAGTTAAGAGATTAAAACTAATCACCTTGAACTCTAACAATCTCTCTCTCTTTTTAAACGTAACCCAAGGACGCTTCATCTCGAGTAGAGGAAGAGCCGTCTCCTACTTCATTGAGCGCGTTGCTGAACCTTTCCATCCTTTATTTCGACGTCTTAAACTCTCCACAGAGGTACTCAAGCTATTAGATTTTCTGTCAATTTTTTTTCTTTTCACATGCATTTTTTATATTGGATATTACATTTCACCTTGACTCGATGCTGTTTGACACTGCAGGGCTTTGCATTTGGCCCAGGAAACCTTTTATGAAGCTGCTTCGAATCTCAAAACCATCAAGAAAGAATATATTGAAGAGTGCACTCAAATCTTAGTACTCATGGGCGACAACATACAGCTATGGGCTTCTCAAGTTTCACTGGATTGAGATGTATATAGATAGACTTGATAGATTAGGTTTTGTTTGGTCATATGAATATGATGTACATACACTCAAACTAACCTCTTGCTGCTTTTTGTCTTAATTTGTTAGATTCTGACTTATTTTATTAACTTTGAAATAACTTTTGGCCACTGCCCTGCCCAGGTAGTTAGTAGTTATATCCGTACGTTTGGCTTACCCATTTGAGCTTTTACTGTATGATGATTGGTAAGCTGCAGAAAACCTTTCTTCTTTTTTTTTGGGATAAAGGTATGACAGAAAGAGTCATAGGGTGTGCCGTAAAAAGACAAAGTTATAATGTAGAAAAATAAAATTTATGGAATAATGGAGTAGGGTTTGGTAAAATAGGGCCAAGTTTCATTCAAGACTTGCCACTGAAGTAGGAGTTGGTAAAGAAGCTGGACTAAGTAAAAAAGTGCAGATGAACTTAGGTTCTGCTCTATTTCAGGATGATTTTCTCTTGCAAGAAAGTCAATTCTTTGCAATGTTTAGCAACGGTCTAAAGATATTGAGAGAATTCCTTTAAGACTGGTACGACAGAGTATATATAAGTTACAATTATGATCGTATTATAGGGAAATAAAATCTTCATAACAGAAAACTGAATAATAATTACAAAACTAGTAATTAGGACACTAATTGTCTATACAAAAGAAAGGTACAAGAATATATATATATATATATATATTTGTTCTAAATAATTTTCTGTATATATGTGTTCTTCGCGAGTATAGATCTTGGATCTGAATCTGCCGAATTGGGCTAGCCTAAACGGACCTAAATGGCTCAATGGCTGAGACATTGATGGTTTAGAATGTAGTGAGGAATTGCAAACTATCAGGCTTAGCAACATTGGCTTCATGAAATTAGCATGATAGAAATTGCTATAAATGCGCACATAAAGTTATTATCTTTAATAATTTCTTTTCTCAAAAATATAAATTAAAATTATCAATTAAATATAAAAAATTGACATTAAAAAATCAAAACTATGTACTTGATAATAAATGAAAGTATAATCAAAACCCGTATTATAATGTATATAAGAAAAGGTATAATACAAAATAATATTATAAACTTTGAGGAAAAGAGTGTGTAGAGAGTTGCACAAAAGATAAAATAAAAAATGAAAAAAAATGAAAACAATGAAGATAATCATTGAAAAAATAAGAGTAACTGTGAAAAAAAAAGGAATATAAATTCACTATTAACCATGTTTGGATTATGGATCTACTGTCAGCAATTAAAGTAGAAGAGGATATAAAAGTGGGTTTAATTACTAAATCCCAGCTTAAATTATCCGGCTCCTCTGCCATGTCATTATACTCCGGCGCAGCACGCCTATCTCGTGAATCGTCTCCCGTGAAGACTCCCGTTAAGCCGATAGTGACGTTTACGCCAGAATTTCAAGTCCGCTCCGTTGCTACGTATAAAAGTTATATGCCGCCGTCCATCTTTGGATTATAAATAGAGATTTGTACTCTTTCTTCTTTGCCGTCCCACTAATTCTAATTCCTCTATACCACTAAAAGCAAAAAGTTCATTCCTGTTTGGTATGCCCTTACTCTTTGCTCAATCCAAAAAAGGTTATGCTTCGTTATTTATTATTCTTAATTTTTCATTATTATCTTTATCATTTTAATCAGTTACTCCATATATTTATTTAACTTTTTTAATTATGCTATTTTATTGTTACACATTAAACACATCATTAAATACACTTGTCTCGGTACATTGTGTGCGCAGCTCTATTTTGTAAACGACTTTTTTTATTTCCTACGCAAAATGTTTTTCCGAAAATAGAAAGGATTTTCCAACATAACGATGTTATTACCAAAAACAACAATATCTGCCGCATGCATACTAGTGGTTGAATAGGCGCCGTCAATCGCGGGGAATCTGTCCTCGTCAACGCCCACCTGGGATGAGAGGAGAGACCGCAAAGGGATCGTTCAGGCAGCCAACGCAGCTCACAGACGTTGGCTGACATCCACACCCTCATTAACCACTACAGCTTGCGCCAACGAAGATCTGGACTTCTAAAGCATCATTGCCGTCGCACTCTTCCACCAGATGAACGGTCGCGATGAAAGAAAAGGAATATGTCAGCTGCACACTCACACCAACTGTTGATGGCTTCAGTCCTCATTTCAGTGGATGTGTCAAATGTTGTAGGATGTGCTCTGATAACTTACGTCAGCAAATGGACGGTCTGGATTCTGTACAGACCACATGGTGGGCACAGGGATGTCGGGGTTGGATGCAATGCACAAAAAACAGCACGCTTGTTCCCGCATTTCCGTTGTCTCCACAAAAGACTACCCTAGCTGGTCCCTTCGGTCCTCGTCATCATCCACCTTTACGTGTCTTCCTACTTTTAGTCGAAGCTTTCGACAGAATATCGAGAGCTTCTTTAAAAACCCTAGCTGCAGATCTCCTCCTCCTGAAAGCCTGCTTTCGGATCTTCGATGGCGTCTTCGAGCGAACGCAGCAACTTCGTCTACATTGCTAAGCTCGCCGAGCAGGCCGAGCGCTACGATGGTACGATTTCGATGGTCTTTTTTTTTTCGCCCCTTCCGATCCGTTCCAGGGTCGAGGCTTTTTTCTGATCCTCATGATTTTGCATCTCTTGGTGCAGAAATGGTCGACGAGATGAAGAAAGTTGCGAAGCTCGACGTGGAATTAACCGTGGAGGAGCGGAATCTGCTCTCCGTTGGTTATAAAAACGTTATCGGGGCTCGGCGGGCTTCTTGGAGGATTCTCTCCTCGATTGAGCAGAAAGAGGAGGGGAAGGGTAACGATCACCACGTGAAGAAGATCAGGGAGTACCGGCAGACAGTGGAATCGGAGCTCACAGGCATCTGTAATGACATAATGACTGTGATTGACGAGCATCTCATTCCTTCAGCGTCGGCAGGGGAATCCACGGTGTTTTATTACAAGATGTGAGTGGATTATTTCTACGCGTAGTTTGGATTGTCGGAAGTTGGGATTTGGGGGTTTGATGATTTTGCGCTGTTCGGTTGCAGGAAGGGGGATTATTATCGTTATCTTGCAGAATTCAAGACTGGAAATGAAAAGAAAGAGGCTGCTGATCAGTCGCTGAAAGCATATGAGGTAGCTACATTAAAGTTCCTTCTTTTCTTCGCCTTGGATTTGAACTGTAATTAATTTTTTATGGACAGTCTATGCGGATCTTGAAAAGTGATTGGTTTGACGAAATAATCGTTTCTAGGCAAGGCAAGATTGAGAATTTGATCTGCCTGCCTCCTTTTATGGGACAGTTACTGATCCAACTCATTCCTCCAGTTCTTTGGTACCAATCTGGTTCTTTGTTCTTTGGTAACGTCTCTTGATTATCTCTCTCTGAATGACATACTTGTTGGGGAAAAACTGGTTTGCCATGTTGAGTACTTGGTGCTGTATAAATTCTGAAGAACTACACAGAAACTGGTTGACAGTTTGTGCTTAAATAAAAAGCTGCTGCCCAAAATCTTATTACATTTGCTAGCGAGGCATTCATGCATGCCTGTATGTATCATTATGTTAAATTGTTGGAGTTTCCAGTCATTGGGTTATTCAAAATTCATTGTTTACTAATTGATTTTGAACGTTCTGTGTCATTATATATTTGTTGATCCTAATCTTGTGTAGATTTTTTGCATATCTTATTACACTTTGCTTTCTTTTGTCATGTACTCAAGGAGAAGAGAAAGCGTTATAGTATTGTGCACAACTTTACTGGCTCAACTCTGTTTCCAATCTCCTGCAGACAGCTTCTACCACAGCTGAAGGAGAACTATCCCCTACACATCCAATCCGGCTGGGCCTGGCACTCAATTTCTCAGTCTTCTATTATGAGATCATGAACTCACCTGAAAGGTATGCCGAACATCGGAGGACCTGCTATCCTTTTGAGTTTGCGAAATGTCTTAAATCATGTGGAGACTGCCTTTATTTCAGGGCCTGCCATCTTGCCAAGCAAGCTTTTGACGAAGCTATTTCTGAGCTTGATACTCTGAGTGAAGAATCTTACAAGGATAGCACTTTGATTATGCAACTTTTGAGGGACAACCTGACTTTGTGGACTTCTGACATTCCAGAGGATGGAGGTAATATATGAGTTTGTACAGTGCTTTGCTGCATATCACTAATATTTAGTCTGGTTAAAAAGCTTCAGGTTAGCATATGAATGATCACCCTTACATGTTATCAAAACTGGGACAGGGATTGATTATGAAATTACTGGTTTGATATTATTTGTTAATCCATATTGCACAAATTCCATAGTGCACTTGAATCAATTATGTATGTGGCTGATTTGAATAATCTGATGGAGTAATCCCAACCCTCTTGCCGGTATTGTGGTAAAGAAGAAAATGCTAAGGGTGGGAGATTGTGACAAATATCTCATTGTGATTTTTCATTAAAGCAATATTAGCGTGACTAGGCGTGCATTCCTTGTCCTGGGTTATCATCTTTTTTGTTGATTTCATTTAATTATACAAGATGAGTGGCTTTCTGCCTGTGGATACAAGCGTGTATGAAAGACTGAAACCTGCAATATCCAGATCTTGGATTTTGGGGAATTCCTATCCCAGTTAGGAAGCAACAGCGTTTGCATGTATATTTTGTAGATATAAATATGTGTTCAGGGACCATGGTAGTATATGAATTAAAGGGGTTTTTGCTTTGATTTACTTGTTCTGCATTGATTTCATTTAATTCTACAAGGTGGTTGGTTTTTTGCCTGTGGATACAAGTGTGTATAATAGGATGACATGCAAATTCTTAAAATTAAGAAAGGAATTTATAATTGCATGCTTGGTCGCCTTATGTGAGATGCATGTAACTTTTATGGAGTGTTTGCTCTACATACCAGTTTTTCTCTCTGGTGAAATTATTTCCACTGTTACCAAATATTGTATGATTAAAATGGAGAAATGGTCCATGACAGAATCAGCCAACCTCAGACAGTTGAGATAAGGCTCCAATGATGTGATAATGACCACTAAATGAGGACAGTGATAGTGATACAGACAAGTGCTATCACTTTTTCTGGACAATGATTGAAAAACTGGAGAAGAGTGGCTGGTTTGTATGAAACTATTCACTGGTCAGCACGACTACACTTGGAAACCAAAAAATAATGAAGAATAATATTTAAAACTACAAAATAACAAAAAAAAGGAATGAACCAGATTGAAGTGGCTGGTTTCTTCTGGTTTAACCAGAGATCCACATTTACGGTTTCAATAAATTTTCATTTAAGACATTCACATGGGAATGTGGGTGTGGGCGGGCTGGAGTCAGTGGATGGCTAAGGTCTGATCCCTCAACAATTCTTTTTTACTTTCTTTTCCCTATTTTTTCCCCCTTTTCTATTGCATCTGTCATAGGATGTCCTGATGAGCTATCCATACCTTTTTTTAGATGGCATAGCTTATACTTATATTGGATCTTCAAATTTTCCCTTGGGTTGGGATCTCAAATGGGTGACCATGATGGAACAATCCAGACTATTTATTAGCTGGCTTTGTCAAGGATTTCATCTATGATAAAGAAATAAAAAGTTTCATAGTAATATGTCAATCAAATTTTGTTCTTATCTTATCTTAAGATAACATATTCCAGTTTCATATGCTATATTGTTATATTATAGGGAATAAGATATTCTAGTGTAATGCTAGTATATTATATTATAGGTTTAACCCAGTTTGAGCCAATGGTCTAGCCATTTTGAACACAACCAATCAGTGGTTCTATTTGTAGAACATGAGTCTTGATTTCAAATAAAATGCTGTGCCTAGTGCTTGTAATTTTCACCTTTGTTGGTAAAGTGCACGAACATATTACTAGTAAGTTTACAACACTGATTGCTGATATAACAATTTCTTATTGCTTGGTTTTATGAAGTGGAAGTGGATTCACATGCATTCAAAAGCAGCACAGCTCAGATGTTTATTAAAGTTGTGTGAATTTCAGGTTTAGTTTTTCATGTTTTTGGAAATTGTTTGCCCGGCTACATTAATGGAACAGCCTTTCTTGCAATTTTGGTGACTGGCGAAAAGAAGTCGTGCCAGGGCTGGGATCATTGGAGTGGGAGGGAAGTCCTTTCATGGGATGTGAATAGCTGTTATGAAAGATTTAGTGGAACATTAATGTCACATGTGGACAGATAAGAGTATGGGATCACTAAGGTACTCGGGCATGGGTAGGATCAGAAGGATTTCTCAGGATCTATTGGTGTTTCTGGGGCTGAAGTTTGAGTGTCCTTTTTGGTTAAAGCCTGGAGGATTGAAGTGACAACTAAGATGTTGTTCCTGTTGTCGTGGATGTATGTTAATTATTGTTTTTGGTGTTCCTGCATTCCACTTTTTCCTGGTCTGGTTCAGGCCTGCCCTTTTGGTTTGCTTTAGGTCTTTTTGTTTCCTCTTCCTTGGCATGATCATTTGTTTGAAAATGCTGCTTATGACATACTTGACTGCCAGGCATTGCTTGCTGATGCTAGGCATTTTTTGTGTTCAATGACAGTTGAGGACGCACAAAAGGTGGAGAGCACTGCCAGGGGCACCGGAGGTGATGATGCAGAGGTTCTCTCCCTCTCTCTCTCTCTGAGCATTGTTTTTGCCAGCAGTCTGGTGAAACATGATCCTGCTTATCCTGTCGTTAGCATTTGACGTTCTACTGTTTTTTGTTTTGCAGTGACCGGGCAGTAACAGAGCCATCATGACCTATGTGAAATGAGAAGAATGTTGAAAATTTTTCAGCTTTTTTTAAAAAATTATTTTCCTTTTCATAAAGGGGTTTCGATGGCTATCCCTTACTGCGTGTGGTTTTTTAGTTGACATATTTAGGGCTTGGAAAGCGGAAAAAATCTTCCAAATTGGATTTCAGACCGGCGTGGTTGCTTTAGGAGTTTCTAATGAATGCGCAAGAGCAGAAGACCTATGGTGCTGCTCTTGTTTACCTCCCTCTCTCTCATCTCTTTTCTCTTTCCACTATGTTGTTGTATAATTGATTTACACTGATGATTGGCATGCCCACTTATGCAATTATTTATCACCTTCTCTTCTTGTTTGATTAAGGTTATTTTCCACGGGTTGTGATCTCACCTACTCAGTGACTGCAATGGATGATGGATCCTGTTATGCGGCATTGTCTATTGCAACATGAACCCTAGCCTGGTAATGGCACTTGAGGCTATTCAGTGGATGCTGCTGCATTATTCCCTCCGATTTTCATAGAGCGTAATCTAATCATCACTAGTCGCCGGTAGCTGTCGCACATGATTAGCATTTGGTCTATATTTCAGGCCAAAAAAAAAAAAAAAGAAGCGCAAAGCAACTCGAGTCTCAAAGAGTAATAGTTATTTCAACTAATCCATGGGTTTATGTGATTTCACAGCTCAAATCACGACCTATTTTCAGCCATCTGAAGTGTTTTTTTCAAAGTCCTTGGCATGACTAGGCTGCATGATTCTCATTTTCCTACCCTTTATTGTCTAACTGGACCTCATTGTAGTTGGAAGTGTTGTTCCATGGACTTTCCATTCAATAAATCATATAGCTGATTTTGCAGCTACTTAAAGAAATTTATTTGGTTGGTACAAAAACCAATTTTCTTCTACCTTTTCTTTTTTTTTCAATCGTTTTAAATCTCACGCAGCCAAAAACACACTGAAATAGTCTCGCACCTCATATACCAACATACTAAAAATAATCATATCACGGTAGTTTTATCAACCACAACCATAACCTTAATTTCTTCTTCATTCCAACATTGTTGTCGTTCAAGTTACTACTGAATTTTGGTTTAATCTAAAAACTCTTAATTCTAAGGCGTTTCATTATCATATCTTCATCTTCTTTTGCTCATGCCTTGTTTCACATGAAAGCTATCATCTGCAAGACCATGAACACCTCTCCCCAGAACTAATCCTCATAGGATAAGAGAATTAGAAATTGAACTTAGTAAGTGTAGGGTCTTGTTGATGGCATAGCTGGTATTAATCCTAATCAAGAGGCAACAATCACCACCTCAAGCGGCAGTGGACAAATAACAAAAGAATCATACAATTTCCTATGTTATCTAACTGCAAAACTAAAATATCATGAAAAACAGGGAATCAATGGTGACGGCACTGCACTGTGCCATCAGATGGCCCCTGCAGACTGCAACCCGCGACTTGAAGAAATGCACGCATTTCCCTTCTATTAGGTGTCTCATAACTCTATTCGAGAGAATGTTACTAGTAGGCATGGTTCATACTTCGTACGGAGAGAATCTTAGTCTCCACCCCTCGAAGCTCTCTACAGGCAACCCAAAATGCGTGAATCACCGGCTTCTCTCTACTTGGTCAACATACATCTTGGTTACTGAGTTGCAGTTCTCTTTTAACATCAACTCCCACACGCCACAGCTTCATCTCCAAATTCTCGTAACCCCTGTCTATATAAGAAGCACCAGCAATCTCTGTAGTTCCTTCTGCAGCCATTCCTGCTAATAATAGCGAAGCCCCACTTCTTAAATCACGTGC
>JAYJMB010016371.1:67409-92990 GCA_036873735.1 Pouteria campechiana
CAATATAACCTGACACTCTTTCAAAATAAAATTAAATAGCAAAAATAACCTTCTTTCCCAATTATCCTAATGGAGAGTAGAAGGAGCCTCCTTACCTCTCTTTTGATGCAAAAGAATGCTTTCTTAAATCCATTCCTTCTGAATGCCTAAATCATGTTCTAAGCATACTTTTATTATCTTCTTGAAGTTTTTTATTGTGATTTCTACAAAACCCAATTGAACATTTCCAAACCCTCTAAAGCAATTACGCAATTGGGGAAAAAGGTCATACTTGTCATTTAAATTTACTTTAAAACGGGGATGGGTTAGTTAGGAGGTAACCTGCCTGTAAACTATGTCAAGTGTTGAGCCATTCAATGCAAATTTAAAAATTACGGGCTAAAAAGTGAAAAACAGTATACTTGAGGTACCAGTGCTTAAAATTCTCGATATTTTTTTTTCCCCATTGTGACTGTAGAATCGTGAAATATTACATGGTTACAGTTTAAACCCTACGCATTTCGATGTACGCTGTGAATATTACAATAATTCATTAAAATAAAGTTCCTAGTTTATTTCCATCTTTCGTATTCAGAAAGAAATAATTACAATCATTTAAAGAATTTAGTGTTGATAAATATGTAGAAAATATCAGAAAAGAAAATATAGACATTATGTGATATGGCTTGGACACTCATGTCAGATTGAGTGACGACGCATGCTACGCTCTACATCGCAAAAGACACGAAATTACTTAATTTTCTGCCAAACTAGGAAAAGTGGGGCCCTCACCGTCTGATCAAGTGAATTTTAACTAAAACTGGTGTAACGCATCACACAAATAAGTTATTTTCAATATAAAAAATGAGCTCATTTTGGGGTCTTCAAAACCCATTAAACCCACATGCTTTTGGTTCCATTAAAAGGGCATTAGATGACACGGTAATCCTTCTAAAAATTTAAGAAAATGGGGCCGTCCAGACACTTTCGGATGCCCTGTTTCGGGCCGTTGCTGGACCCTGTTAGGCAGCGTGAGTGTGTGGCTATTGATGACCCACTGATCACTGTAATATGGCCATGAGATTTGAACGGTTGGTTCTACAATAACGAGACTTTAAATTCCCCTCGTTGACCCCTGTTAATCACTGTGCAGTGGTGATCATTTGGGTTCTCAAAAAGCATGAATAACGTGTTGTTTTGGTTGGCAGTTTTTTTTTTTTTTTTTCTCGTTGCTGTGTGGCCCATCCGACGAAGTTTTCCGGCCACTTCTTTTATATTTTTGAGTGGGATTCACAAATTTCCGCAACCATGCATACTTCGTGAACCCGACAAGGATGTTTCTAGTGAGCAGCTGGAACTTTGGATAGTTGGCTACATTCGGCCACTTCACAGTGAGGTACTTCATCATTCTATAATTACCTTTTAACACAATTCATAAAGAGTCCGTGTTCACACAAATTCAAATGCCAGTTGATATTTTAGTCAGCTCAGATATGTGAAACAAATTGTTTTGAGCGATTGACCTGCCATTTGAATTAACATTTATAGGCAATGCTTCATTGTTTGTGGATCATTTTGGATTGTAATCCACTAATTGGACTGTCTATATTGTTGGGCAGAAGCAGACAATGTGTAGCCATTGTGTCATGGACGGAGATGGGATCATTTTCCTTGTCTTGCTTGAAACAACATTGAGAACCATTTCCCGTCGGAGTCTGATCTACTGATGTAAACCCCGCAAACACTGAAGTCTATTTACCAGTCATTATTGGATGATTTGAGTATTTTTCTTCTATCAAATCAGGTTTGCCATTAATAATATAATACATTTTTCACTGTAGGAAAACATAATGGCGGCCTTTGAAATCTCTCCAGATGATAAGAGCACTGCAGAGGCTGCTTTAGATCTTTCAACATTCAGCTATCAGCAGATGGCGGGCTCTACGAAGGATAGTGCCCGTTGCAACTGCTAGTGCACATGTTTATCTAATGGCCCTCTGAAGAGTGGAGAAACATAGCTTCTCATTCTGGCCTTTTCTGCTAGTGGAAATTTCAATGGATGCTGCTCTCTAAACTCTAGTCTTTCGAAAATAACTCTATATACTGCGTACTGTTGGTAGTGTCATTTTCTTGGCATATTGTATGTGAATCACGTGTTTAAAAAATAAAATCCAGCTCTTCTATTTTCTCATATCATTAATCCAATATGTTTACATAAAAAATCATATATACATATATTCAATATCCTACTTCTTTTAAAAAGGAAGAATATTTGTGCTTTTGATTTTATCATAATAATTTTTTCATGAATTTGCCATTATTATCTTAATCTAAACCATATGATAAGCTTAATTCATCATTTTAACGTTTAATTGAAGAAATAGGATCATTTACTGGGTTTATCTTGTTAAAGAATATTTAAATAACTATTTTACTATAATATTTATCCTTTAATAAAAACATTTCCTAATTATAATTATTTTTCTATGTCACGATTAAAATTACGAAAAAAATTTCTGGACGGCTCAGATCGTATGTATCTATCGTCAATACCTCATTTATTGAAGTCGAGCTGATGGGGACGGGTGGGTTCGAACATTAGATTAGGCGGAATCTTATGCAGTTAATCTCCGTTAAAATCAGGATTCCTTAGAGTTCCCACATTGTTTCAGCTAAGAAATCGAAGCAATGTTATATACTCTGTCGAATATTACAGCATCACGACCTTACTTGAACAGGATCTGTTCTATAGGTTCGTACTTCTGTATCCTTAAGTTCTAAGGAGACAGGCATCCAAGTCTGGTGGATGAATTATGACCGTGGGATCAGAGCGTGATTGACGGCTGAGATCTCTCGTGGATTTCGGGCTGCAGAGGATCGTTCTCAGCTGGTGTGGCCCGGCTGAGGTGGTCCCATGGTTGTCTGACAGACTCGCAAACAGCTCTTTTTCGCAATTTGTGCTCATGCTGGGAATGGGACCCTTTTGCCAAACAGATCGAGAAATGATATATCTTCTCGAACTGACATTTTCTCACTCACGTAATGGGAATGGGATTCTTGTTGAGCGGTGGATCGTAGAGAAAGGGAATCGTCCGAGAGGGGTCGGAGTCTCTCGGACGAGGCAGGCCAGGCAGTCGGACGTCGGCAGCACGCAATCAGCAGCCTCCCCCTCAATTTGAACGGCGAATATCCGCATCGAACAGACGCAGCCTCTTTGGTGACAATCGTTGCATCGTTTAGTGTGTTACGCAACTCTCTTATTTCCATCACGTTTCACCCATTTCCGTCAATCCAACCGCCCATCTAATCATAACGCCATTTAACAGATCAGATTCACCACAATTTTGAGCCATTAGAATTTCTCTTATTTCCAATAAGCAGACTTTAATGAAATTTAAGAAGTAAATCCGCTTATAAAGGAGCATGGGCTATGATTATTTGGAGGGAAGGATTCAAAAATTGCGCCCTTCATATTAATGCATGCAAGGTCTCTAATCGATTGCAGGTGTAGACTGCAAGAGAAGATCTCTAGTTTTATAACCATAACAGGCAAAAGCAAGCATATAGCAAAATTCGTTCATCTGCCAGCAAATTCTATTCTTCTCGAATACAAACCGTTTCACGTCCCTTTTCCCCACAGCATTGGATACCCCTTTCGCCCTTCAAATACCCGTTTTCCCTCTATTCTCTTCCATTCATCTCTCTCCATGAAGACTCGTGGGCAAGACTTCTTTATCTGTCCTGAAACCAAAATCTCAGCTGTTATTTTGGATCTAGATGGCACCCTTTTGAACTCGGGTTGTATTTTCCGTATTTTGGTTTGTTTTCATTCATGGGTTTTGTTTATTTTCGTATCTTGAATTTTACTTATCCATTGCAGAGAAAGCTACGAAGAACGTTCTGAAAGACTTTCTATCCAAATATGGGAAAGAAGTGGACGCTGCAAAGGAAGAGAAGAGGTTGGGGCAAATGCAAAACGAAAGCGCAGCAGCCATTGTCAAGGACTATAATCTTCCATTGACACCCGAAGAGTTTTCAAGGGAGATTATGCCTTATTATAAGGCCAGGCAAGTCTTTCTTTCTTTCTATCAACTTCTCATTACCGTTGGGTTTTTAACATATCTCCAACGCCCTCTCCAAGATAGAGATTTCCAAATATACACAGCTCGAAGCATGCTGATACTGTCTATTCCATCTTTTTCGTGATACCCAATTCCGTCTTTCTCATTTCTTTCCATTGCCTGCATTTTCTTCTACTCATACGCCGGATGTTATGTTGTCTTTCATGTTAAATATTAAAACTCGAACATAATACCTTTAAGATATGCTTAAGAGTACCAATGCAAAATACTATTGAATAAAACAACACGAACTCGGGCTTCAGTGGCTGTTGCACAGGCCCTTCTTTTTTCTACTTGTCAGAATTGGTAAACAAAACACGTGAAAAGAACACACACTTGTCCCTCCATAAAACAATAGCATTGAGAACGGGAAAGGAAATGCTTGGTGTTTGATTACACATGCTCAAGACCACCATCACTCGGGTTTTATTTTGATGCACCATGAAATTATTCGCACGGAAGCACAATATCTTGAAACTCATTTGAAACTGAGACCTGTATCAGATTGAGGCACAAAGCTTTTACAAAAAGAGGTAACGTGCATAAAAGACAAGGAGCATAGCTCAATAGTTTCAGAGCCTTTAGAATGGGGATGCAGTTGTTATTCAAGTGCTCTTAATATCAGCAGAATATGGAAAAGGAGGAAAAAGGGATTTCCACCCATTTTTCTTGATACCAAACGGGGCCTATTTAATATCAATGTGAGTCCAGTGATAACCTAACAAAGAGGCTCGACAAGAATTATGAGGTAGGCAATTCTGCTTTCTTCTTGAAACCTATACAAGCCAAAACAACAAGCACAGAAACCAATTGCAAGTGGTCTAGGGATGAACAGATAATTCTGCCACGAGCAAATATGCACCTGATATAGGCAATCTGCCAGCCAGGAAGTTGCATCTTGATCCATAATACATTTCTGTTGGCGTACTTCTGGTGTAATGTTTGCAGGTTTGACATGGCCTTGTTGGGCATCATAGGAATACTAAAATCTAAGTGATAAACACTTGTGTCTTCTGTAAAATTAATATTTCACATGCTGAGTTGCTAAGATTCAAAAAGAAGCATCATAGAGTCTTCAGTGCTTAAGGAACAAGTCTGACATGTGAATAACTCATGTATGTGTCCGCATATATGACATTATTACAAAGTTTTAAACATACTGTTGTACCTGCCAATGTCTCTTATGTCATTTTGAGCTAAAGATTTTAAACATTCTGATATACTTATACATGTTTTTTCTTCTTCCTTTTGTAGGTGGCCAGATGTAAAACCACTTCCAGGTGCTAATCGCCTCATCGATCATCTCCACAAACATAGAATTCCTTTTGCACTTGCTTCCAACTCTGTAAAGGAAGACATAGAGCTAAAGATCTCATGTCATAAAGGTTTTCCGTATTATCTCATGGCTGAGTGTCATTTGTCATTGACTTTAACTTTAGTTGCCTTTTATTCTCTTATTATTAGTGTTATTAATCCATGGTTTAGGATATTAAAATGGAAATATTTTATTAGCTTTGGAACTTTTGGAGCTGCTGGTTTTTAGCATTTTAACAAATCTCTTCATGGATCGATCATTTTAACAAATCTCTTCATGGATTCAATCCCAAGTTGCACACTCTCTAGACATCCTGGTTGTATATACCTGATGACAGTCTAAAGCAAATAGTTCCCTGCTCCTGCAACAAGATCAATCGATGAACTATAACAAACAGCACCTAACCAAAAGAAGCTTCATTGCACTTACCACATAAAGGGAATTTTATTGCTTTTTCCTCCTTTTTTTTTTCTTCGTTCTTGCCTCTATTTTTAAATTTTCCAGGCATTGAATTGCTAATATGGATCATGGAATGCTTATCTTATTCACGTTGCTATGTTCAACACTATGACCTAGGTTGGAAGGAATCTTTTTCAGTGATTCTTGGAAGCAATGAAGTTAAATCTGGAAAGCCTGCCCCTGACATGTAAAACTCTTTTTGCAAGCCAAATAATACAACCAAACATTTTCGCGGATGACAACTATTAATGAAGATACTGTCCTTTTTTTTTCTCTGGTTTGTTCTTTAGATTTCTTGAAGCAGCAAAGAGAATGGATGCTGATGCAGCATATTGTCTGGTGATTGAGGATTCTTTGTAAGTCTATCTGAAGCCTTAAAAACAACTGTCCTCAATGTGTTACATAATTGGCTTGAACTCTGTATATTTTAACTGGATTGAACAGGCATGGTAGATGGTTTAACAACCTTTTTTTACTGTGCATCATACATGCTTATCAATTATAAGCTTGACCAACACATTCTCATTTATGATGCGCATTTTGTGATGTTTGTGTTTGGTCCAAATGCCATGGTTATGACAATTTATGGTTAATATAAACAACATGTACCTTGAGCTGAAGTCATAAAATATATCACATAAAAAAGGTTTGTCATCACTTCCACTATCTTATATATTAGGCTCAAACACATGAATCTTGTAATTCCATTATCACAAATAAATATCTCAAATGATAAATCTTCAAGTGATTTTCATTCCACCTCCACTCTCATCCTTTTGCGTCTTCCCCTTCCATTTGAAACCTTTACCTTAATTAGCTGTCAAAAAACAGTTAGCTGAAGCTATTCCCTAAAGAATATCTGATAAATCCTCATCTAGATGGTAATGAAGTTCCATAAAATAGAAGCCTGGATCGAGGGTCCATATTGTTATATTGTTTACATTGAATAGGATATTTGACATTGATCCTCAGAAGTACTGGGATCTCCTTCCACTGTATCCTCAATGCAGTGAAGAAAAGCCAGATACTTTGGTTTAATGTTTAATGCTGGTCCTTAGAAGTTTTACTGAGGCTTTACTGGTATATTTCTTACTTCTTTCAGTGATGGCCAAACCATCTAAAGCTGCTTACCGTCATTGTATTACTCAGCAGTGCTACTTCTAAGTCCCCTCAAATAATTTTTTTATCCCTAATTTAGCATAACCTTTACTCTCATCCCTCTCAGCATTTTCATTCTATTAGTGTTATCCTATGAAGATTTTGCTCCTTCACTGCCCTGGCATATTATTGAAGCTGGTGCGTATGCAATAGCTCCTTGGCAGCTTGCTCATAACATTGTTGCATATTATATGTCCGGCAGACACCTTCAGTTTCGCATTGGAAGCATATATGACCATTCATTTGAATAAATTCCATCAATTTCAATCAGGCCTGGTGTTACTGCTGCAAAGGCTGCTGGAATGATGGTAGTAGCAGTTACATCCCCTTTAACACAAGATGAACATTTTTCTGTTGCGCATTGCATACTGCATTCACTTTTGGAGTTCAAGCCTGAGAAGTGGGGCCTTCCAGAATTCGATGATTGTAAATCTCTATTCACTTGTCCCTCCAGTTTTTCTCAATCAAGACATTGTTTTCCCAAGGCATGATATGATGAATTGATTTGGAATGGTTTCAGGGGTGCAAAATGCACTTCCAATTGAGACTTTGCATATTAAAGGGCTACTTAGTGGATCACCTTATGACAGCTCCCTGCCCCTGACTATAATACCAGGCACGTAGAACTCATTTCTTAACTTTAACCCAAAAATGTTGTACTCAGTCGCTTTAATTGGTTTCAGCGTGTAGAGGGGGAATTGCAAAGGATCTTGGTAGTTCTTGGTGATGTCTTCACATTCCGCTTAGTGCTTGATGCCCTTCGCTATTTGAACCACTTGGAAAATTAAAACCGCTGGAACTGGAATTATGTTTTCTTTATTTTTCCAGCTCAAGTTGTCATTTTGACCAGAATGCCAAGTCCCATTTATCTCAGAAAATTTTCTCAGAGTGGAGTCTTGTTCAAAATTGGGCACTAAGAACACCCAATGGCACTATTATAAAGCTCTTGAATTCTCTCTGATCTTTTTCTTTTTTCCTGTAAATTGTCAGACCAAGCTTCAAATGAATTACTTCCTGACCAAGTTGTGGGAGTTTATTTTGGTTGGGCAAAAATCGGTACTTATGGAATTTTCAAAATGGTGGTGAGCGTTGGATGGGACCTTTATCCTGGTATTGCTAAGAGAGTGATTGTGAGTAACCTATTCTCTGTTGACTTCTAATGATACCCGTGATTATTTTGGATGGCCTCTTAAACTGATTGCAGCCATTGTGGAGGAAATTTTTGATATGGGGAACAATTCCATTCTTTTTGGTTTATTGAATGTCCTAGTAATTTTGGAGTCTATTCCCTTACAACTATAGTGAGGTAGCCTGCAATCAGCATATTCTCTTGATTGGATTCCGTCATTGCTTTCCTCTCAGTTGCAGTGCAACCAAGCAACCCATTTCCAATTAATATTTTAACATTGGAGGTCATTCGTTCACAATTTTCAGCAACCATACATGCTTCATGAACTCAACAAGGATTGTCCAAGTGAGCAGCTGGAAATGTGGATAGTTGGCTTCATTCGGCAACTGCCCAGTGAGGTACTTCAGGATTCTATAGTTATTCCTTTTGACACAATTTTCATAAACACTCTGCGTTCATACATTGTCAAATGCCACTTGATATTTAGTCAGCACAAAGCCATTTGAACTACTGTTGATCGACAAAGCTTCATTGACTGTAGTTTTGTATCATTTTGGATTGTAATTCATTAATTGGACCGTCTAGATCGATGGGCACAAGAAGATGATGTATAGCTATTGTGTTATGGACATAGATAATTTTGCTTGACACAGCATTAAGACCCCTGTTTTAGTCCCATTGGAGTCTAATCTATTGACGTAAACCCCACCAACACTAAAGTCTATTAACCAGTCAGTATTGGATTATTTAAGTATTTTTTTCCTTCCATCAAATCATATTTGCCATCTTTACTAGAAAACGTTTTTGACTGTAGGAAAACATAATGGCAGCCTTAGGAATTTCTCCAGAAGATAAGAGCACTGCTGAGGCTGCTTTAGATCTTCCAACATTCAGAAATCAGCAGATAGTGGGTTCTGCGAAGGATAATGCCAGTTGCAACTGCAAACGCACATGTTCATCTAATGGCCCTTTCAAGAGTGGAGAAACATAACTTCTAATTCTGGCTTTTCCAGCTGATCGAAAATTCAAATGGATGCTGCTTATTGAACTCTCAAAGGCAAAGTTCCAGAAGCCCGAACATGCAAATTATCTCTTGCAAGCTGAAGATTGCATGCAGAAGATGAGGTGAATGTCAACCAATGTTTATCTTAAATATAGCTATATATACCGCATGCTGTTGGAAATGTCATTTTCTTGCCATGTTGTATGACTTGTCCATTTTAAAATACTTAGGGTATTCTTATGAGCAGGATTCAAGTGTTAATATTATGCACTTTCAGTCAGTAGCATGATATGCACCCAAACCTTTCATACGCTAATGTGAGTGAAAAGATGAAACTTTAATAATCTATACATGAGTAGCATATAGTTCAAAAATCAAAATAATATGAGAATTAACCCATTCGTGGGGGTATTTGTAAAACAGACCTTGTAGTTTTGCTTAATTGCAATTTAGCCATTGATTTTGGATATTTGTAAAATAGACCCTCCAAGTTACAAAATATTGTGAAATAGATTTCATTAATAGAGAAAGCCTAAAGGAGATTAATTGTAGGGTTTAAAATGCAATAATAGAAAACTTAATAGGACTAATTTGCAAATTAAATCTTATAAAATTTACATTTATTTATTTTAAAACCTATCATTAATCTCTTTTAGGCTTCTTTTATTAAGGTCTATCTTATAGCTTAAAAGATCTATTTTGAAAATATCTAAAATTTAAGAGCTAATTTGTAATTAAGTAAGATTATAGGGTTATTTTGCAAATGCCCCCATCTGTGCATTCACTTTTGTCTTCCTGGTTCCTGGGATGAAAATGGGGACTCTTGCAGTTAATTAATCCATTTGATAGTCACCAACCAAACATTCAGGAACTTTTCTTGACTCAATCTTCAAATGTGGGCTATCCATGGTTTGGTCTACCAATTGGCATGGACCTTCTTTGTAGCAAATGAACGATTAAGATTAGCAAACGAGCAGGACCGCTTCATTCACTCATGAAATGAGGCCTGCCACTGACTTTCCGCAACCAAAAAACCTGCCATCTGGATGACTTCTTTAAAGGCTTGCTTGATTTGGTTGGAATTTATTATCCAATAGTTGGTAAGTAGCCAATAAGCAACGTAAGTTGAGATTATTTATGCATAGCTAAATTAAATAGCCTAAAATCATTAACTGTGTTTGATGTGATCGTGGTTGAAGGCTTATATATTTTTCATTCCTTCCTGTCAATCCGTTATATCCTAGTTGGTTAGGATACTCGGCTCTCCCCGAGAGACCTGGGCTCAACTCCCAGCAAAGGAATTTTTCCTTTTTTAAAATGCTTGGGAGTCTTTACAAAGGTAAAATCCATCTCTCTTATTTTCTTAAATAAAAAATAAATGATTCGTTGACTTATTTCTCTTAAAAGTTTGAATATTTGTGAATACCATCTCAACCTCTGATTTGTCAAAGTATTTTAGAATGACTATTAAATATAAATTTTATCTTTTGATAAAAACAGTTACTAATTATGATTATTTTTCTATGTTACGATCAGAATTACGTTAAAAAATATTCTGGACAGCTCAGATCGTGTATATATGTCAATTCAATGTCCCATTCATGGTCGTGGAAGTTGCGCTTATGGGGGCGGCCGCCGTAGCAAAGGCCGCACAGCGTGGGTTCGAACATCGGATTAGGCGGAATCTTATGCAGTTAATCTCCGTTAAAATCCCAGCAAAGAAAGCAGTTTAATATACTCGTCAAAGAGCGGAGGAGCACAACCTTACTTGAATAGGATTTTGTATAGGCGCGTGCTTCTGTATCCCTTAGTTCTAAGGAGACAAGCATCCAAGTCTGGTGGATGAATCATGTCCGTGGGATCAGAGCGTGATTGACGGCCGACTTCTCTCGTGGTCGAGCGGTTGTCTGTCAGACTCACAAAGCACTTATTTTGGCGCTTCACTTTGGCCCTTGTGATTTTCTGAATAATTGTATAATATTTAGACTCAATCATCAATCCGTTGTAGTCTAGTTGGTCAGGATACTCGGCTCTCACCCGAGAGACCCGGGTTCAAATCCCGGCAACGGAATTTTTTTGTCGGTTTTTGTGGATCTTCAGTTTTGAGCATCCAGCCCAGTTATAAATTATTTGGGCTGGGAAATTTTGCCCATTAACGGCTCTGCTGGGCTGGACAGGATGGAGAGCGATTTCAGTCTTAAATTGAATTAAAGAATAAAGATGTTATGTTCTTTTGATATATTCTCTCAGTGCTAAAAACCAAGTGCCCAATTGACGTGTCCAGGAAGTTTTGCCTAGAGTAGTCCAAACCGTTGATTACTTAGCATCAACCGCATTTCTACCAATCATCCAAGTCTACTGTTGCGGCACACCAAAAGTGCAGCTGACTTTAGACAGACGGCTTTCTGTACCTCCAACCTTTGTTTTCTTATTAATAACTATGCTAGTTGGCAGACGAAGCGCGACCTACTCTCCTTGCAAAGTCAAGGAAATGCAGCGGAAATGCTCATTACGTAGCGGCATAAAGCCCTTACGGTTTGTTCTTCCAAATTTTGCAATACACACAGCCAATCTGCACCATCCGATTCATGGAATATTCTAAACATTCCATGTAAGTATGAAATAATAATCTGAACGCACCCTTTCAACTGGAGCTTGGAGGCTGCTGCCTACCTTTTGAATAAAGCGTCTTTCCCGCTGGATGCAGATGCAAGACCATTTCAATTTGCCCTTGGAAGGCACCATTTCAATTCGCCCTTGGAAGGCACCGAGAAAGTCGCTCGTGCACTGTCTTTATCTGCTACCACCCACGAAAAGCATCTTCAAAGTCATCTTCACCATGTTTCTTCGTTCAAGGAAACCCCAATTTAGTCTCATTTTTCATTTTTATTTTTATTTTTTTACAGTCAATTGTTAATTTTACCTTTATCTTGTTATCTCATTGACCATTTAATTTAAAGGTAATTTCTGTATCTAATCTAATCATTCAAAATAACTCACAAATATGATTTCTTTATACCTGGTCAGTAATTAATTAAATTACATGTTTGAATTCTCATCTCCGCACCTACTTTGCGTCACCTTATCCAAAGCAATCCCCCATTCAAAATGCTCAGCCACCATAATCTTCTCTTGACTTCGGAATCCCTGAAATCATGCCATTCGGCTGCCTGTGCTGTCTAATAAAAAATGCAAGAAAAGGGAGAGAAAATTACAGAGAGAAAAAGTTGAACAGTGGTTCGTGATCTCAAATTAATAATTCAGTGGACCTCCCACCATCAATGATAGACGTGACAAAGGCTAGAATTCTCAAAATCTTCAATTGCTGCACCAATTGGATTGTTATTTGAATTTTACATGAATTATTTTCAAACGGATCGGCTCAATTGGATTGAGTGGTTGAACTAACTCACCTCTGATTCTATTATGATAACATTGGTTAAAAATAAATAACGTAGGGATGGCCCCAAAATCTTTATTATAAACAAGGAAAACTAAAGCCTCCAAGGGAACACATTATCAATAAATAAAAAAAGAGGGGAGGGGTTATACAGACAACAACATAAAGTTTGCCTAACCTATACATGTGTAGCAGCCCCACGAGGCTCTTCCTCAGCTTTGCTTTGTTGTTGTGGGTCAGTGGGCATTGCAAAAGAAGTTAGGTCCTGCATTTTCTCACTGCTAGGCAGGAAGCATGGTTTGGGGCCCACTTCCTTTGGTGGGGCCCCTTGCATCGGAACCCTCTCCACTATCTGCTTCCTGAGTATGTCGTGTAGCCTCCCAAAAAGCTTCTGTTTCACGGTCTCAAAAGCTCTGTCTAGATTCTCAATCTGCACATATATATAGAGAGAGAAATCACAGAGCCATAGGTCAGATCACATCCGTCCTTGCTTTCATGTTTATTTTTATTTACCACTGTAAATGTTCTGCCATAGTGTAGCCGATCCGTACGCATGTAGGCGGGGAAACTAAACGATTAAGAGGACTTGCCTGTTCCGTAGCATTGACATTGTACATGAAGAGGCCGTAGTAGAGATCGAAACTGTCACTGACCGTATTCTCAGTCTGCAAAGATTTTTTAAAAAGTTCTAAGATTTCAATTAAGTGGCTTCTTATTGGGTCAGGAAAAATAAAGCAATTACCAGTTGCAACAGGGTCTCGTATCCTTTTGTATTGATGGGTGTAGATTCCAGATTCAGATGCGATAAAATCCTGGAAACAAAAAAGAATATAAAAAAAAAATCCCCCAAAACAATTAATTCTAAAAAATTTCAAACTTAGGCGGGTAATTTCTTTTCTTTTCTTTCTTTGTTTAGTTATTTTTACCTTCCGATGGTGTGGGTGATGAACTGGCTACCGGCAGCATGGCGATCATGCTCTTCACAAGACATCTCCACCATTCGGCACCCCTGAAATTGGCAAACATTGCAATGAAATGTTATTCTAAGACAGCAAAAGTTTACATGCAAACAGACATGCTTGCAATTGAATTACAAGGAAAGCATTTGGATTTATTCCTGTGTCCTTGGGATCTTAAGTTCATGTCAGCCGGGAAAGAGGCCCACTCAATAAAGATTACATTCACCAACAATGAGTGCCTCTGACATGCACATGGGATCTGCTTTTGTTGCGCATGTCTGCGTACTGTTCTTTCAGCCGGCTCTATATCAATTTTACTCTTACAACAATAAGTTTATATTTATATTATTATTTTTAATTTTTATAAACTTTTTATTATCAATTTCATCCTTTTCATAATAATCGCATTATTTTATCTTATTTTGTTTTTATACACCTCTTTATTCTATCATCTGCCTAATTACTATTGTCTTTAAACATTATTTTTTACCCTTTTACAATTTGCTTTCATTGGTACCAAGAATTTTTCTTTTTTATTTTTCCCATCCAACGTATTTTGGGCAGTAAGATCTAAGAAGATTTTCTCAGTAAATCTTAGGTTTAAGTTATGAGATTTTCTCCTACTTACAATTTATAATAGATATTATAAATATTTTCAGATATATTATTTTTTTGAAACCCTCTAACACTTACACTTGTTGTTTATAAAACTATCTTTACACTTTTTGTTTATTATTAACCTTACTTTTAACTATTATTATCTTTTTTCTTCAAAAATCTATCTATTTTAGATATTTATCTTTGTTGGCTTTATTTCTAAAGCTTCCCACTTTTACACAACTCTTTCCTCCAATTCCTCAACTCTATATATCTCTTCATTAAATCTTTTATTCTGTTTAGTAAGTTAAATTAAAAATACAAAAATCAGAAATTTGCCAGAGAAGACAGCTCAGAGTCTGGACCGGTTAATTTACCAGGTCGAATTCAATATTCGAGATACTGCTTCAAGGACTTCATTACGTGGGGACAACCCAAACAAAATGGAAATAAACACGGCTACGCATAAAAAAATCACTAACCTCTTCCTCAAAGATACTCAAGAACTGCACACATTTCCGGTCTTGAATGCTGTTTTCGGCAATCCGAACTTTGTCGTAGACGAAGGGCAATCCTGCCCAGCCACCCTTTCCGCTCTCCGGCCCAAACATCGGATGGGTGCAAACGATCCCAAAATCCGGAGGGAGCACCTAAAACAACAGATCCAACGACTTCAATCCAAGCACAAAAGACGCAGCAAAAAAATTCAATTCAGTAAAACCCCATCAGATC
Organism: Pouteria campechiana; assembly: GCA_036873735.1. Lineage (NCBI taxonomy): Eukaryota > Viridiplantae > Streptophyta > Magnoliopsida > Ericales > Sapotaceae > Pouteria > Pouteria campechiana. Next base: position 82,262 of record JAYJMB010016371.1, read on the forward strand.
AAATACCTCAAGAAACAAATTCCGTGGAAACTGCTTGACGGATAACACATCGGAGAAAATCGTATCGGGTTTCAGCTTCTGCAATGGGATTCCACGGAGGACCGTTTCGGTAGACAGGATCGAGCTGCAGACAAGTATCACATCCGGCTGCTCAGCGCAAAACGCGTTCATGTCTCTGTTTCGCGACACACCCAAACTAATGTTAGCAGACTCTTGTATGTACGCTGTTTAAAATGCCGAAATTTAAACTTGAAGGTCTCAAAACTCACCGGAAGAACTCGATCCCATGTTCCTGGCAGTAGTCCAAGTAGTCGGATCGTGATGTTGCCAGCACGTGGTGGCCCTGCCGCTTCATGGCCTTGGCAATGAACTGACCGAAGTTGCCGAAACCCACGATCCCGATCTTGAGGGGAGGTTCTTCGACGGTGGACGATGAATTTTCAGTGGAGCCGGGGCTGTGATTGAGAATGTGGAGAGGGTTTCTTTTGGGGGCGGTGGATTTCAGCCCTAGCTTATGGGAATTGAAGGAGTTGGACATGTTAGGGGCGAAACAAGCGATCGGAGATTTCTGATGATTGGCGAGAGGGACCAAATGCTGAGATTGGGCGGCAGTGGATTTGCATCGGCAGAGATTGAGGGATGCCATTTCTATCAATCGCTGCGTCGGTCTAGAATCGAGGCCGCAAGCATCAAAGAAGAAAGGGGCAGGGGGTTTATATGGATTCGGCGGGGGTGAGAAGGAATTGATCTTGTCTTTGGTTGTTATTACGATAATTGCCATTCTGGGTCGTCGCCGGTATTTTGGATTTTGGAGATAATAGTCATAGGCGTAGACGTACCATACTGCGTCTGACTGAGCACAACGCGGTGTAGCGAGCATTAATCTAGGCCGTCCATTTGGATGACACGTGTTTATATTGAAGCAGAATGGGTGGCGATGGAAAGGAAATTACAATACTCCGTTTTGGAAATTGAGTCTAGAAAAATTAAAATTGAATAGGATTGTCATCATTTAGATTTCAATAATGTTAGAATAGAAGTAAGTATATTTTCAGGATTAAAAATAAATAAATCAATGGAATTGGCGCAATAGCTGACAAGAGGTGTCCAATTATCTAAATTTTTAATTATTAATTTTTTATAAAATAATTTATTTAATTTATTATTTTCAATTATTATTCTCGTTTTACGTTTTATCGTATCATTCCTCCTCTCTCTCTTACTCTTCCTCTTGGTCCTTTCCATCTCCTTCAGCATTTATCCAAATTAAATACAAAAGCAAAATAAATAAATTTTTTGTGATAATAATGAAAAAAGCCTAGTGGGTTAAATATATATACGACATCGAATTAAAGTTTCCTTTGAGGTTGATAAATATAATTACCCCGTAAAAACTTATACAATTAGAACAAGTGGTTGAGAGCATATGCACGGATCACAATCATTATTGAAAAAAGGACTATTAATTCCTATATACAAAAACATATTATAAGTGCATAAAAATATGTTCGTATACATCAATATTTTAGGTCGTCGGATTAGGCTGGCTGCGGGCTGCGGGAGGGAGATGAGCCAGAGGCAGGGCAAGGAGGGACAAGTGGGATGGTGGTGTTGCTATTGTTACCCAGTCGTCGGATTAGCCTGGCAACCAACCGACGACGATGATGAACGGGGTTGCTACAACTTGCGGGCGGCGAGAGGGAGATGGAGCCAGGGAGGGACGAGCGAGATGGTGGTGCTGCGGCTGCTGCTAGTCATCGGACTAGCCTGGCAACTGGCCGACGATGATCAATGAGGCTGTTGAGATCTGCAAGCCGCGAGAGGGAGATGAAGCCAGGGCGGGATTTGGGAAATTTTTAGGGTAGGGAGGCCAGAACAGGAGCAGGAGTTGCTCCCGGTTTTTTATTTTTTAATATCTTTGGCTGAACGATGGTTGGATCGGTTTTAATTATACAATCATCTAGCCTAAGTGGTTCAGATGATTTTTTTTTTTTAAATAAAAAAACCATACGTAAACAGGACCGCCCCTCTTGTGGTTCATGGTTAGACCGGTCCTGCTGGCCGTCCAGTTTTGATGGGCAAGCACAAGTAAAAACCAAGCAACAAGTGGGATAGTCAAACGCGGCCGCAGGAAAATGATGCGGTGGCCTCATTGGATTTACTCGGTGTAGCGCACGTGGAGGAAAGATTATAAGACGACACAGGTACCGCTTTTGATGAACCGCTTTTTCTTTTTAGTCTCTCTCTCTCTCTCTCTCTCTCTCTCTCTCTCTCTCTCTCTCTCTCTCTCTCTCTCTTCGGTTTCAAACGACTTAGTTTTACACTATTGCACCTGGTGGCAGCTGATGCCAAACTATCCTAGTTGCAGAATACAAGCCCCGAAGTGTAACATGTAGACGTGTTATTCAGACAAATTTACACGAGATTGGAATTATTCCTATTTTCCATAGTTAAGTCTATTTTTTGTCATCAATCTCTCATTATCTATTATACCATTATATTTTATTTTATTTTATCTTACTAATGTAACTTCTACTCTTTCACATTTGTTCCCCTGGTTATGCATGTATATTTTATTGCTTCCATCCAAATAAGCTTATAAACTTGTATTTATTCATCAAATATGAGGGAAGAGAGCAAGAAGAAAGCGATAGTTGTCCACTGCAAATCCGATGGTGCTTATCTAGTCAGTTGTTAGCGTGTAAGCCATGTGGAGACAGGATGGGCAAAAATGGTACGGTTCTAATTGGTAAGGGTTGAGGCTACATGAAATGAAAAGAATTACAACATTGTGCTAGACACAATTAGATAATATAGTTAAAGATACCAACTTAATTATAAACTACTTATGACTCACAAATGATCAGAACTTGTGTTTCTAAACTAATGATTGTCTTAATGTCGTTTGGCTTGCAATTTTCCAAGTTCATAGTTGTTGCTCCATTTATATTAAAAAAAAAAAAACTTCTTCAAAGTGCTTTTTACTACATGCATGATTGACTTGATGTCATTTCTTGGTTTCCCATTTTATGCATCTTTTCATATAGCAACCCGTGTATCTCGGATGGTTAGAGACATGATCAAAGAGAGAAGAGGTCAAGAGTTTGAAATCAGAGTAGCTTAAAATTTCATAATTTTACAATTTTATTCTCACTTTTGAAAAAGTGAGACTCACAAGAGGATAAGTCTTATCCACATCCTCCCTTATTAACTAGTTAAAAATTTGTTATGTAGATAGAGATAGAGTTCTAGTTGAATTACGTAACAAGAGGAATTCTCTTTAAATAACAACAAGGGGTTTTCCGAAAGAGAGGGAAAAACCTATTGCTATGGAAAGAGAAAGAGAAGGTGGAGAAGGGAGATTTTCGATCAAGAGTTGCGATTTTTCTAGAAATTGGTAAGTAGAAATATTTATTTTACATTAATTAGATTTAAAAAAATTAATACAAAAAGATTTTAAATACGTCATTACTATTTTGATGTATTAGATTTATCCATGCATTTAGTTTATTTCATCAATGCATAGATTTAATTAAGAAATCATATTAATTTAGATTTTTATATAAATTACCATGCTAGATTTTGTGGAGATTAGAATACATAATTTACATGCATTAGATTTACTAATCTTAGATTTATGTCATGTGAGAGAGATTTAAAATTTTTTTATTTGTCAATCCATCATGGCCCACCGACCCGACCCGACCCACTGGCCAACTAGACCACAACAGAGGGCGGCGTCCGGCGCTGACGGCGAACCCGCCACTGACGACGGCGGTGGCAAGGGCGAGCCACAGCGACGAGGGCGGTGAGGGCAGGGCAGATGGCAGATGAGTTTTTCCATCTTCTTCTTCTCCGACAGCCATGGTTGCTGCAGCTTGGGGAAGAAAACGAAAAACCTGATCTTCCCAACCATCAGAAAAATTCGATTCTTTTGAATCAGAGATCCAAAACCCAAACCCAAAATCGTGTCATTGATCAGAAAAGAAACCGTCATATGGACGGCTGATTTGGGTCACGGTCGATAAACGACCAAATTTTGAGATAGAGATCAGAGTTTTCTGATAAGATTTTACCCAAATTAGAGGGCTAGATCAGAGGGGAGAAGTGGCCAGGCTGTCCAACCTTGGCCAGCCGGTCAGATCCGGCCAGAATGCACGCATCCAGCGTGCCAAATTTGGCCAGTCAACGCACGTTGTCGGCAACAGAGACGATGACAGAGGGAGCAACAATGGCAGGCGGCAGCGCGTATCATTAGCAGACAGCGATGGCGGGGTGGCTGGCGGCGGTGCACGGCAGGTGGCGGCGAGGTCCACCAGCCATGGCTGCTGGATGCGCTCGGGGAAGAAGGAAGGAAACCCTAACCCTAAAATTTGAATGAACAGACAGATTTAAATGTGATGTTTTGGAGTCCATAGATGTCAGATTTTAATGATCTTATAGTCATTTTCCACGTTTTTGAATGTTTTGGATTCGATAAATGGATCAGATTTTTTAAAAAATGACCACATCATAAGATTTTGTGTGGATATATTTAAAGGGCTTAGATTTTATCCCTTAGATGATTAAATTGGTCCACTCGATTTGTCATGATGATTCACGGGTTAGATGTCCTTAGTTCTCCTAATCTTCGTTTTGGACGATCAGATAGTCGTTTTTAGGATTTTTGGACCTTCCGGACACAGTGGATGGGTCAGATTTGCTAAATTATGGTCAAATCTTAAAGTTTGATTGGACAACAACCAAGGATTGAGATTTTCTTCCCTAGATGTGATGTGATGGTCCATCAAACTGGTCAGAAGATTATTAGAATTATATACCCAATAGATGATAAAGAAAAATTAGGTTAAAAGATTAAAATAATAAGAGGAGTATAAGATATAATACTTGTGTAGATTTTTGGTTAGCACATGTAGTAAGATTAATTTCTGCTTACTGAGTTTTGTACTCACTCTTTTTATTTTCTCTTACAGATGGTCCATCCAAAGAGAAGTAGGGTTGAAATGGAAGATTGCTAAAGAGAAATGCTACTGAAATCATTTTGTTTTATCATTGATGTTAATGAGACTTACTGTTTTATTTAAACATGCTTTAAAGATTTATTATCCTTGAAATATAATAGACTAAACTAAGAATTTTATATTTTAATTCATTTTTCACTATTTTGTCTGTTTGTGTCTTGTCGTGATGCATTTATTCATTCAAGTGTGGTAGATCTTGAGAAAACTCGTCATACTGCCAGCGTGGCATTGCCATCCTAGGTAGATCGTCACAGTTCCAATAATCATCATCCTCTTTATTCTATTTTTCATGTATATCTTCTCCAATCTACTTTTCATTTTTATCCTCTTTTTTATTATTTCCCACTCTCTCTTAATTTTTATATTTTGCTAATCTTCATTTATCCTTTTATTCGTGATCTCCCTCCATATATGAACTCGAAGTAAGAAGCTTAAATTAGCAACCTAAACATTCAAAAGTGTCTAAAAGTTTCAATGCATTATTAATGATAGAAAAGCTTTGTTTGATACACTATGTAAAATTTAAGGAGAGGTCTGGAAAATAATCTTTATTTTTTAATACATATTTATTTACTAGCATTTGGGTTACAAATCATTTTCTGGATTGCCTCGAGTAAAGATCCTATAAGATAAAAGAAACATCAAAAGGCACAAATTGTTATATATGTACAATCATAGTTGGATGAGATATGCTAGTTCTTTTGGTAATCTTTTTTATGAAATAATTCCTGAGTTCTAGATAGAGTCTTATGGACCTTAATTATTGTTAAATTAGGTTTTTTATTAAAATAAAATCTGACATGGCTAGTTTACCTAAACTTATCTCATATCATGGTTTCCTAACAACTAGTTGAGATAATTTTATTTTTATCCTTAATTATATTTTGAATTATCTTTTTTATTTTTATTATAAAACTTCTATCTATTTATATTTATGTAGTTATTTACAATTGACCTCATTTTTTTAGTCTACCGGCATGACATTATATTTGTAGATTATTTTTTAAATATTTATATCATTATCCAAACACATTTGTATATTCTTTTTAAAGACATTAAATGATATTCGAAATATTATGCATGATTGAATTAAGATATTAGTGACTGCACCATAGCCGTGCAGAGACTGAAAAGCAACTTTCGGTAAGGATGTCAGGGACCGTGACCCTTCATCTTTCCTCTCAGAATGCAGAGACAGCGTGCTGCAGGATCTCAATATTAAAATTAAAGGGAATTTCTTTGTTGGGACCACAAATTAATTGTAATTTATTAAGGAAAACTGGTTGCGATCGAACCCGTTAGCCATGTTTTGGTTAAGTTCAAGTTAAATATTAGATTTATTATTAGTTATTTAAACAAATATAAAAAACATTTTAATTGAAATTGTGTATAAATCACAATCTCAAAATAGTAATAATAATAATAATAATAATAATTTCATGCAATTTTGTGAGTTTTAATTTTTTGTAGCCCACTTAAGTATTCAATTAAAATTATTTTTAGTATCATAAATATATATAAATACAAATCTAGTAAATAACTTAGATCTTATTAAAATATTGTTTCACGTGAAAATTTTCCCAAATGCATTGAAGGGATTTTTGCATTAAAAGTTGTGTAATTATTAAAACCCTTCATTTTCAGAGCCATACGTTATAAATAGTGGCGAAAAAGATTTTTGCTCTGGATGAAGATTCCTACTATTAATATTTTGGGTTTAATTTGGACAGATGAGATGAAGAATTTAAGGAATACGCCAAGAAAAAGCATGGCAAGGGCACAAACGTAGAATGGGAAGAAGACGGAGGGCAATTTCTACAAATGGATAGAGGGAAATATTCGAGCATGATGATGCCAACGTTCCAAAATTTCCAAAGGCCTCCCACGAGCCTAGCGTGGGAGGGCTGTGGCGATGAACACCGTCCATCTTTCCCGACCTTCTGTAACCGAGTGGTACTCTGCCACACCTTCGTACACCGGCGCTCAAAACCAAAATTGACATGAGCAGGCTAAAATCCAACGTAATTTGTTTTTGTTGGGGGTTACTTGGGTGTATTTGAAGGTTAGTCTATTTCAAATGCACACTTTTACACTATGTCTATTTCGAATGCACGCTTTTACACTATGCCTTTGGAGAAGGGAAAGGAAGACAGGTAACAAGGGATGCCATTTAAGTTAGAGGAAGCAGGCTTGAGCTAACACGCAAGGAAAGAGAATTTGACGCAAGATAAATTGGAAGTATTTTCCAGCAAGCAACTGTTATAAAGGCCGGTAGCCTTCTTACGAGTTAAAGGACGTGGCTTCTTACACGAGGATTTCTTTAGGCAATCAAAAGGGACTTTCAACAAGCAAGAAAACTGCCGACCCAGATTTATAGGTTAGGAGATTTTGTTCACGAAGTATTCCATAAAAAGATAATAAATAATAGTTTATTTATTTTAAATAACTTTATTTTTTATTATTACTACCTGTATTTCCAATTATTCCTCCTTTTTTTTTTTTTTTGCTATTGATGCAAGCGAAGCTATAGATATTTTCATTTTTAAGTAGGGGTGAAAACTGAAAATTAGTTTACCATTGTTTTGAAACTTTTAAAATTTTGGTTGAAACGGTTAGAATTCAATCCAGAATTGAAGGCTTAGGCAACTTGACTCAAATTTCGACTTGAATAAATATATGCCTTTGTTTCAATACTTTTATCAGTTTTTTAAGGCTTAAGCGTCAAAACTTCAAAACAATGCATTGTGAGTTTTTTTAAAACTATTTGTAATTTTACAAATATAGTAAGAAAAACAATGAGTAAGTTACTTTTTATCACAAATATATTAACCTACGCATGCAATTATATATGTGTACCAATGGTAACATCATCTTAACTAAATTTATCACATAGATAAAATTGGTGCAGATAATTTAAAATTTATCAAAATTAATCTAAAATATTCATTTGAACTAAATTTAAAAATTTTAGGTAGGATTAAAGTTGAATTGAATTTTTGGACATGGAATTAATTTCAGAGCTGCATCGGAGTTTTGAAAGTAGAATTAAAGTTGGATTAATGTCATGATGATGCAATTTAACCTAATTTACACATCCCACGTCAATCCAATGCATTTGAAGTACTCATTGCTTTTTAAGCCATGTTTCTTGGCAATTGAACCAATGTAGATAATATCGCAAAGTGGATGATATCTGACATGCATTGTGTTGAATTTACAGTGAATTGATAATGACGACGGCACCCACCTAACATCGCATTAAATTTGTACTGTATCTCACATGCATTGTACTAGCGTAAGAGCGGGCCCAAGTAATCTACATTTTTTGAAGGTATTGGATTCACCCCATAAGCATTGGAATGATGTGGACCGACACACCTAACATGATGCCTACGTGTTGGACAATCTATTTTTGTTGATTTCATTGCATGAGTAGCTACTCTTTCTTCATTTGCCCATGACCTGCGAGAGAAACATTAGCAGAAATGGTTGGAGTTTCCGAGTACCAGCCATTACCATCTTATCTAATCTTTTTATCCATTGAACGGAAGGGGTTTTGAAAAAAAATTCCATTTTCAAAAGCTGATTTCATATATCACTATACCAAGATTTTTTTTATTTTGTTTACTTCTACTTTTAATTATGACAATTTTTTCATGTTATTTCTATTGAGTTTTTGTGTTTTGTATTTTATAAAAGTTTAATAGCTTGCATGCATGAGATGAGCCTAGGGGAGTCCAGGTGGTAAAGCCCACAAGAAGATCTGTATATTAAGGTTTTAGGTAAGGATTTATCAAGGAATTGTAGAGTTGAGAAGAAAGAGTCATCATTTAGATCTCAGGGTTTTCTCAAAGAGGAGTGAAAGAGAGGTTTTAAGAGTATATTAATTGGGGATGCGTTTGAGACAGTTTAAATGTATTTAAGTAACATATTTCATTGTAAATCATTATCTCTTTTTTATAGTTTTTCCTTTTTGGGTTAAAGAATTTTTCATATAAATGTTGTTTCTCTAATGTGTGACTATTTATTCCCTTTGATGATCTTAGGTTTATGATCATGATCCTGAAATTAGTATCGAAGCTTCTATAACTAGTGGGATGAGAGACTATGCTTAAGGTTGTGATATGAATGACAAATTTGTGATGGGGTTCATGGTTGAGAGCGTATGAACAACATAATCAATGGTGAATAGCAGACTGTGACGAAGGCCACCAAATTGGTGGCAGCAAAAAGAAGTAAAACTGGTGGTGGTGTATAGCAGATTGGACGGTTAGATTTGCTAGTTTGCAGTAACAAGGGCTTGCTGCATGCAAGCCTCTTGCTCGATTTGCAGTTTGACAGTAGTGCCAATGTGGAAGATGATTAGAGGAACAACTATTGGTTGGCTAGATTGGGCATTTGCTGCAAACTGCTAGATCAGAGTGGTGCCGGTGTCTGGAAACGAGACCCAGATTCAACACATGAAGGTAGTATCAAACAGAGGACAACAATCTTAAGTGTTTGGTCAATGACAGGTAGCGACATTGGGTCTGCTAGGATTTGATGGAGACAATGAAGGCAGCAAAAGAAAAAAAAGGGGCGTGATCGTTGGTAGCGAGGAAAAAAACAAAGCTGTAGCAGGGGCTTTTTTAGCTTTTTGCGATGATACTGTCCCGTGCGGCGAGTCTTTGTTGGAGGTCGGAATGCCGTTGGTCGGACCTGATTGACCGACGAAAGGTCGCTGGTGGCAACATTAAAGTGGCAGTGGTGGCAAGGTGTGAACGAAGGTGTTGTTCTCGCATCAAAGGCAACCAAAGGTGGAGATCCATTGTGGTAATCGACGACGAGTGGACGGAATGGCGTGGCCGTTCAGGTGGTCTAGACAGATCTCTTGATAGGCGATCATTGGTGGGTGGTGCAATGAGACAACGATGACTGGAATTTGCTTCTACGGCTAGGGTTTTCTTTCTAATAAGGAAGATGGTGCACCAATTTCGAGGCATAGAGGTGTACCGAAACAGTAGACATGTGGCCCTTATTTTATAATACTGCTGTTGGATTTTGGTGTTTAAGGTGTTGATTTTTATATATTTTGGATGTTGTAAACACATGGTAGGGTAAGATTGGGCAAATTATGTTTCGCTGATGTGGATATGATAAGATGTGTAGATCAAATTTAGTGATGATGGGTGATCCTAAGTGGAAGATCTAATATTTTGAGATACAATAATTCTTGTGGACCGTGTGGATGGTACATCATTGAACATGATCAAAATGGATCATAATGATTGAGGTTGATTGGGGTAGACTAGTTTTGATTTGGTTTGACGTAGTTGAGATATGAGAAAACCTGAGTAGATCAGTAGAGTGATCATATTATTTTGATGTTGATTGTGCATATGAATAATTCAAATTGAGGTGATGCAGTAGACTTCACGGATGATTGTATTGTAGATGTTGCATTGTTTGGTAATTTGTCTATTTTTGTAAGGTATAGATGGTGTACGAAGTGCATGGAGATTAGACAATGGTTTTACTATATTACATAGTGGATAGTGGCTATAATCCTGAGATCGCAGTTAGCAGTAGATAGTGGTGAATTCTGTAACTATAATCAATAGTTAACATGATAACCTAAAAGTCCTAAGACTATAATGGTTTGAAAAACAGATACAACAATGCAGAGTTTGGTAACAGATGCACAAATGATGCATGAATGAGTACATGGT
>JAYJMB010016372.1:0-44524 GCA_036873735.1 Pouteria campechiana
TTACATATATATATATATATATGTATATATATAGGAGCCGATTCTATGAGACCGGTCTCATATATATACATAGGAGACCATAATCTATAGCCTTTGGATGTAGGCGGGTAAACATGGTTTATTTGATCTGTCCAACCAAGGGTACATGATTCTTTACTTTGAGGTCCTTGGCGACAAGAGCGATGCGATTGTTGTTGTTTTTAAAAAAAAAAAAACATGGAAGAAAAACTAGCTCTCATTCTCGTTCAGCTCTCGTTTTCACCTGCTGTCCCCCGAGAATCCATGGCCTGTGCTGCATTAGCATTTTTCCCTTGCCCTCACAATAACTCGCCTTGCCATCGCAGTAGCCTCTACAATCGCCTTCGCAACAGTCTCCACAATTACCCTTGCAGTAGCCTGATGCCTTCCCCTAGCTCATCCGATCGCAACTCGCAGATGACCTCGAGACGCCTCGCCCTAGCCCTCCCTTTTCCAACTCAAAGCTCTCTCGCTCCAAGCTCGGATTCCCATCATCGACATCCCAGTCAGAAACATGGCATGATACATTCAAATCGTAAGAGACCTCAGATTTCCAACTCAAAGCTCTCTCACCCCAAGCTTGGATTCCACAACATAGCAGACATCTTCAGCTACCGATCCGGCATCTCCTCCTTCAATTCTCTCCTCAACACATTTGTCAAAGTTGGCCAATGGGACTGCACTAAGTCATTCTTCTTCTTCGGACTTGCGGTCTTTTAATATTCTGATCAAAAGGCTTTGTACAATTTGCAATTTTGATCGGGTAATAGCATTGCTAAGTCGGCAGATGGGAGAAGGGACTCGTGCCCGATAAATTCAGCTACTGCATTTTGATTGCCCGGTTGGAGAGGAATGGTTGAATGTTGTATGCATTGGAGGTGTTCAATGAAATGGATGAGATAGGTGTGGTGCTTGATGCTATTTGTTATAATGTTATAATTGATGAGTATTTCAAGAAAGGTGATTTTGATAATGTCATTGCAATCTGAGAGCGGTTATTGAAGGGAAAGCGTGTTTATCCAAGCGTTGTCACTTATAATGTTTATCCAAGCATAGTCACTTACAATGTTTATCTAAGCATGTTGATGTGTTAATTAATAAACTCAGGCTGATCAAGATGTAAACATGTTTTGTCCTTTTTGGATTAGCTGTGTGCTTTTGTTTGATTCTATATGCACTTGGTAGTTTGATTTCAGACAATGTATTCAGTGACTTTGGTTGTACCTAGTGCATCTACTATTTTTTGGCATGGTTCACAGCTTTAGGATGTCCTCGGTCTTAATCAGCTTGAATTTATGTGAAATGGCGACTTTTTGGATTGCATCTGTTTGTGGGTCTTGTGGTTGTTAACCTAGCTGCTAGAAGATCATTAATTGATTTCTGGTCTTCAGGGTTCGAATGGTTTCAAGTTTTGACATTTTCAATTGGTGGCTTTGATCATTGATTAACAACAGCAACTGTAGACACTTTGATGGCAATTTGTGGAAATCTTGTTTTGGATCCAATGGATGGACTGTTTAGATGTAGCAATTGTAATGTGAATAAGGTCACCCTTGCACAATGTAGACATCTACTTGCTACTGTGTGTAATCATGGAATTGTGTTCTAGATTCAAGCTCCCTTTAAGATGTTTCCACTTGGTAGATGGTTGGCCTAAAATCAAGACAGTCTGCTTGCAGGTCCAACTAGACCTTGTTTTCTGGTTTGATCATCTACGAACCATGTTATTGTCATATAGGTTTCATGTGCTTATTTGATTCTGGGATGCTTTTGTTTCATGTTTATGTGAAGTAGGCCAATGTCATTTAGTGATAATATAACTCTTAGATAAGTTGGGCTGGTTCAACCAAAGCTAGTCTTTCAGTTGGTATCATGGTCTCCTCCTATGAAGTTGTTAAATATGCTCTACATCAACGGCATGTAAATGGTTGAGCTAAGAGGTTGCTCAAATAAACTTTCCATTACAATTATAACCCAATTTTCCATAAGTTGAGTTGCCTGGCATTGGAAAACACAGCTGCTTTTTTGAGGATTTACACCAAATACCCACCCACCTCTTCATAACTTCTTCCTTCCCATACTCAAGTGGGGCAACCATCACTTCCTTCATTGCATGAAAGATGACTCAACAGTTGATCATGATGCAGCTGATTAAAAATTAAAACATTTGCACATTCTAAAGTTGGTTATGTACAAAGGTGTAAGAAAATGGGTGAACATCATTGTATATCCATAAAACAAAATTCTACAAACATCATTCATCTAAATGGGTGAACACTTAAAATGAGGTTACATGACCTTAAAAACATGATTTTCCACCATGTTAATTAGATACTCAAACTATGCAATCTTATAGGGATATACAAAGCAATATTTTAAAGCCAGATAGCATAGCAATGTTTAAATTTAGATGGAAAAACTATTTCCACCATCCAGCAAAGTGGGCGCCTATGCATCCAGAAGAGGTCAAAGATGCAATCCGAGTCAAGAATATGGGCGCCCATGTGCCCAAAATTCTGCCCAAAGGAACATTGTGGGTGCCCATTGATAAGCTCATAATATATCATATTTTTATATTTAAATTCACATATTTATAATCTTCTTTTAATGTATTTTCAGTAGTTTATATTGACATTTATATCAATATTTCACTTAACAGAGTTTGTTTTATTGATCTGTAAAATAAAACTAAAAATTACAAAAGATGTTACTTTAAAGCAATTTCTAGGACTGATGAAGGCATATTTGACAAATGTGTTCAACATGAAAGTTTTAGCCTTTGTTCTTAGATTTCCAATGCATCAAGAATCATAATATTCTGAATTTATATGAGAAATTCATGGTTAAAATAGTGCAATTGTCTATAAAACTTCATATTCGTTTACTATTTCATTTGACAGAAAGTGTCACGTTGAAGGCTCATGACTCATATAAGCTGGATGATTTAGACGAAGTGATCAACATAAAAGTTGTAGCCCCTAAAATTATTTATCCAATGCAAAAATAATGATGCAATTCTGAGTTCATATGAGGAAGTTACATCCAAAATAGTGCAAATCTCTCCAAAGATCTCCCAGACATCAATTTCGAACAAAAACAAAAGGTGGTACTTTGAGGGCTCATGACTCAAAATACAAGTAGAATCAGGAAAAGTAATTAACATAAAAGTTGTATATCTTAAAATTATCTATACAATTCAATAAAAATCAATGTCGAGTTCATATGAGAAAGTTATGATAATTCTACTGAAACTACTCTAGAACATAAAGTTCTTCGAAGAAGAATAAAGAACTCTGAAGTTCACTTCAAAGTTCTCCGAAGTATAATAGAGAACTTTGAAGTTCACTTCAAAGTTCTCCGAAGTAGAATAAAGAGCATCAAAGTTCTCTAAAGTAGAATAAAGAGCTCTGAAGTTCTCTAAAGTAGAATAAAGAACTCCAAAGTTCACTTCAAAGTTCTCCGAAGCAGAATACAGAACTCCGAAGTTCACTTTAGAGAACTCTAAAGCAACGCTTATTCACTCTGAAGTTCACTTATTCACTCTAAAGCAAGGTTTAGAAAACTCCGAAGCAAGAATTCAAATTTTTGCTTGATCTTCAATGCATACACAACAAGAAACAAAGTTTGAAATCAAACTTAGTTATTTTTCCACGCGTCAGATATTGCTGTCCAAACTATCATCAGTAATATATTTTTAGCAATATAGTTCCACAATGATCAGTAGTTACAATCATCTAAGTTATTTTTGGAAGTAAGGTTCTTTGCATACATTGCTGAATTTTTAGAAGTTTTTGAAATGCATAAACTGTTGTAATATTCGGAAGGGATCTTTTGAAAATTAATTGTGCAACATCTATTGTTGGAAATTGTATCAAAACAACCTTTTCAGATAGAAAAGAGAAAGTTGTTTTTAGAAGAGAATTTTTTTGTGTAAGAGAGTTGCAATTCATGGAAGAGTGTTACTATAATCATGCTGTCTGGGTTATTTAAGGAGACATCTAGGGACAGAGCTGGGGGGGGGGACGAGAGTGGAGCATAGACAGAAGAGTTAGATGGGAGAAGTTTTCCAAGGGAGCAAGAGAAGGATTTCGAGTTCTGTAATCATGCATATTTCAGAGAGTTTTATTTTTGTTTTTATTATGAACTAAATTCCTTTTTCTAGGGAAATGATGTATCCCTCCTTGATATTCATTGTTAACAAAAATTTTTGGGTTATTAATTTAATATCATCTTATTTCATTCATTGTGTATAATGCAATCATCTGAAACAATTCCCTAGTTTGACAAAAAGATAAAAAAAAATTGATGGTTACAAAAGCAATATTCCTTGGTTTGAACAAAAGAACAACCTGCTGATGGCTGCACAAAGAAACAACTACAAAAAAGGAGAGATCAGAGATAAGAATGCATTATAAGAATTTAGGAGGATGAGAAAGGATATTCATTTTTTTCGGAGTGAATAACTAATCAAACAAAAAATATATATTCCTCCTCCTAGTTCAACTTCACTAGTCTCATACTCATCCATGGGAGATCATGAACCATTGCAATAACATTAAAACCAAAAATCACTTGGGAATGGAGCCATTCAATCAAAATAGGAGCACACATATCATCCAAGAATTTATAAGCTTCTTAGAGGGTTCGATTCACTGGCTACAAATGAAAAAGAATAGACTAATTACAACATTCAGAGTTGCTTGCTAATTTACATCACATTCAAAATTCAACTAAATGAAATTACAACTGACAGTTATCCCTTCTATTGAAATTAGCAAGATGAGAAATGCCATTAGAGTATGCTGGATATTCAGTTAGCTTGCCTCTATGGACCGCAATGGTGCAAGCTTAGAAACCTCATCCAAAGACTCAGCCATTGATGGAGCTTCTATTGTACATGGAGGAGCATCTTTTGCAAGCTTGCCCACCTGATCAAGAAAAACATGGAAGTAATCTCTTCAAAAAGACTTTGTTTCTAACTTTAAGGATTAGTTCATGTGGAAATATATCCAACTTTAAAGGTTAGTTCATCTATAAAATAAGTGTTGTCATGGATCTTGGAGCTCATGCTTGACCCAATTCATGCAAAATATTCAAACATACATTTTACATACAAGAGTTTGAAATCACACCCAATGAAGCTGTAAAAGACAAGACATATAAAATATAAACAAGTGTTTCTTCAATGTTTAGAAAACATTGTAATAGATGGTAGCCACAAGAATGCAAATGGCAAAGGTCATGATCGGTTGCCTTCTCTTAATGGCGCTTATATCCAATTCATGATGTTGATCAGTTTCCTTCAAGGCATGCACTTGTTTCTTCAATTGACGCATCTCTTTATTTAGCATAGACATATAATACATTATATACCTTCTGTCGCCCACCATTTTGTCTTGCTTGTCTGTGTAGATTTCAGATTCGGAGTCCATTACCTGATGCTAGTTTGTAGACTCAGAGTGGACATGCATTTCATCATAACTCTCTCATTCACCTACTTCATCCAACCACCTAAAAAGCCTACACCTTCATAAAATATCCTATAAAGACAAAGGAAAATGAGGTGAGAAAGTTGTATCAATAAGTAGACATGATAAATATAACATGAAAAGATGTTGTCTCACCTTATACTGGCTACAACATAGAAAATGCTGACTCGGGTTTTTTCTGGTGTGAGAGGACAAGATGATAGCAGGTAATCCACACCAACCGTTGCATCTATGCACTACAAAAGATCTAGCAGTCCTACTTGAAGATGTCATCTTAGGTTGCTCCACCTGCTCAACAAAAGTGGTTAAGAATCAATACATCTGAGAAATGACGTATTTATTAGAAAAATAAAAAAGATAAATAACTCATCGCCCGCAACCCCTACCCATACCCCTAGTAGTGCTAGCAACATCAGTATGTTCTGATTGGTCCGATGGGCCTACACCTTTTAAGGTAGGGCAGTTGTGCTTATCATGTCCTACAACCCACTTGTTACACCGACAACATAGTTTTGCTCCACAGCGCATCTACTCTAGCGGTCCTTTTAATCATTTGCTAGTTCTTCCCTTTGTCACCATAACATGTGGATCTAAGATTCCACATGCCTAAGAACTTTCTGTACCTAGTGTCCCACTTGAAAGCCTGTGCATGTGAAGTACAACATTCACTACCCCATCGGCTGTGAAGTTAAAGTTATCATCTACATCCCTTGTGGGATTATTATTGCTTCCACTATAGTTTGTCAATGGAAGTGTGTTATATGCTCTAACCCATAATGCTTGGAATTTAGCAGTCATCATTTTCTCAATTTTTTTACAACTTCAAAAGCATCTGGGTTATGTAACACTTCATGCTTTATTAATGACCACCATCTAGCTAACATATGATTTCGGGCTGCATGTGATTGTGTAGCAATATTATCGCTAAAGAGACTTATACGTTTAAATTGAGCTTTTGTTGTTTTCTTCCAATGTGGTAATAAAAAGGACCAAGGCATGGATACTACCTTGATAGAATGGAAAAGTGCTAGTAAATGTCGACAAACAATACTGGAGGATTCAAATTTTCTACTTGAGCTTGAGCCATCCTCCTTGTTTGCTATCCATGATATGCACCTAGGCTTTCTCTCAATGTGTTCTTCATACTTTTAGACTTGCCAGTATTGCAATACACCATCAGTGCTCACTCTATCTATTTTGTAATACTAGCTCTCCTTCAACTCTTTCTGAAATATGAGAAACACATCCCACGTATATTTTTTTGCAATCTAAGCCTCGATGGCATACTTTGACTACAGCACAGGCTGTGCATGAGTGGTTCAAAAATCAGCACGTTCTTCATCATTGCGTCGCCTCTCAACTGCTTTGTTATATCCATTTGGGAAGTCTAGTAAACATGATCTATGATTGATAAAAGCATCGAAAAAGGCATTAATACTCTCACTTCAGCCTTTGATCTTCATGCCTACAGTGAATATTTGTTTCATGTAAACAGGAATCCATTGCTGACAAACCTCCAACAAGTGTTGCAACCAAGAGTTGTTATGCAAATTGAATGCCTCGATCATTCCAAACTATTTGTGTAGGAAATCCTCTTCAGTATCAGCTTCGTACAAGCAACAGTTCCAAGAAACCTTGAATGACGGATGCTCATAGATGACATACAACAACTTCTCCGGTAATTTTTTCTGTATATGCCATAGACATAATAAGTGATTAGTGTTCGAAAACATCGCTGCTATTGCAGCTCCCATTGCAACATCTTGGCCTGTGATGATGGTCTTTGGATGGACTCAACGCATTGCATCCAACCATGTTTGGAATAGCCACTTGAAGTCATCAATGGTCTCACCGAAGAGTAAGCCTGCGCCTAATAATGTGGTTTGCATGTGGTGATTGACACCAAAAAATGGCCCAAATGACATATCATACTCATTTGTTTTGTATGTTGTGTCAAAATAGACCACATAATTAAACACCATGTAATCTTCCTTTGATTTTTCATCCACCCAAAAACATGAAGTCAGCCTCATTTCTTCATCAATCTGTATTTTGTAAGAAAACAAAGAATCCTCCTCAACCTTTCTATGGAAAAAATACAACAAAGCATCTACATCGCTCTAAAACCTTGTCTGTCTATGTCTTCTTAATGTATTCCTGGCATCATGTTCTGAAAAGTTGAAGTGAGATGGGCCTCCTACATCCGTTCTCAGGATATCTATAGATCTTGCAACTCCAATCCCAGATGATTTCATACTTGCAATCAGATGTAAGTCATCTGTTGTGAACTTCTTATGCGACTGTAGTCAATGAGTCTTTGTAGGTGTACACAGCAAATGATTATGGGCCTCTACGAATTTAGTTACGTGGTATACATTTTGCTGCAAATCTTTAAGATGCAAATATATTCCTGCTTCACAGGAGCAGCGAGTAGTAGAGATAGGCCTCCGTTTTATAGTATCTTGACCCATTGCTTTTTCTTCCCTCAATCTAGCCTTAGAGCATTGTAGCATGCACCTAAGATTTATTCCCAACTTCAATGTACGAGTGGTGGATTTTCTAACACTAAATATGTTGTGCCATGCATACGTGTTGTAAAACTCATAAGTTTCTTCTAGGGTTGCAAACTATATGTCAATCCTTGGCTTCAATTCGATGGTCACATTAGGAATGAACATCCTAACTATATCCAGGTTCTCAACAGAACTCAGTTCCCCACTTGATGTTGTCTCCACACTTGTATCATTCATCAGTGTGGACGTGGATGCTAGATCTACTCCATCCCCTCCATGAGGTTGGTGAGCCATTCTCAATTTCCTATATTAGTAAATACAGGATTGGTTCATCCTCAACATTAGCATGTTTCTTTATATTACTGGTTAATATGTTGCTAATAAGAAGGAAATGCAACTATTCTTGTTTTGATTGAAACAAGGTATAGTAGTCCTTATCTTTCAACCCACTGAGGAAGGATGTGGTGGGGCGCAAAGAATGATAGAAGCTGGAATATTAGAAAACATTGAAGCCATATTTGGGCTACATATCTATACTAGCTTACCCATTGGTGTGGTCTCCTCTAAAGCAAGTGTCATTATGGCTGGAAGTGGCTTCTTTGAGGCAGTTGTTAGTGGCAAGGGAGGTCATGCAGCAATCCCTCAGCATGCAATTGATCTAATTTTAGTAGCATCTAACATCATTGTTAGCTTGCAGGGTCTTATTTCACGCGAAGCTAATCCATTGGATTCACTGGTATATTTTGACTATTTGTTTTGAACTGTTCTCTGTTCTCATGGTTGTTATGTATGAATACTTTTGTTTTGTTGCCACTCCTAATTTTTTACATCTTCAGTCCAATGTGATCAGTACAAATCAACCTATATATTTTTAAACAAAGCAACTTTTCTGCCACAAACTCAAGCAATATACCATCGAACCACATGACTTTTCTTCGACAGCCAATGACCATTTGTGCTATTTATCCCTTCTAGTTTTGATTAGCTATATCATACAATGACTTGACTAGGATCTAGACATCTTTCTCAGTCTAATTTTAACTTTAATTATGTCTTTGAAGCATGTTCTGAAATAGAAGATGAAGATGACAAGAAGTCCTAACGAGCTTAACCTGGGCAACATATCTTAATTTTAATCATTTCTTAGCAGCATATTCTAAAATAGAAGAGGAACATAAATAAGAATTCCCAAGGAGCTCAACTTGGGCAACATCTGCCAAACTAGTCCATGTGTTCAGTTTTTTACTATATATTTTTGTGGGAGCCATATGTTTTGACTTCATCTAATGATCCATCTAGTCAACCTTCGAATGTGCTCATCTGCAAGGTGTATGAATATAATTTATGCTCCATGTAGCAATGAAATTAGGACATTTAGTTTGTCAGTTTATTAAGGATTTATTTAGCCTAGTCACTCAGGTCACTTAAAACTTCATTACACTGAAGTGCATTATAAGTGTTTATGTTGTCATTTTCACAAGCATGGCTTCAAGAATACTGTTTGAATATTCTGAATGTGATCACTCTCTTCACATTTATCAACATAAAATGTTTCCATATGTTTTATGAAAAAATTGAAAATTACATTTTGAATTGAAGTTTGAAAAAATGTTTATTTGAAAGCGGGACAGAATTGACCTCGAGAATACCACACTCATCTCCGTGATGTAATTACATGAGTAAATGTTCTGAATGTGATCTAGGACATGTCTTCTAACTTGCAGAAGTGGGATATGGTTCTACAAAACTTGCTTGGAATCTGATATGAACAAATTATGTGCATTTGTAGGTGGTAACTATAGCAAAATTCCAAGGTGGTGGTGCATTTAATGTCATTCCAGATTTTGTTACCATTAGTGGTACATTCAGGGCATTATCCAAAGAAAGCTTTTCATAGCACAGCTTAAATTGATTTCTCAATTGTCAACCACAAGATTGCACAACTCGAGAAACAAAGGAAGGCATAGTGTAGAAGGTAAAGAAGAAGGAAGAAAAGATGATAAAATAAATAAAAAGAGAAAAAATGGATTCAAACCAGCATACTTGTTGTAGCTATCTCGTTGGATCCGGCGATGAAGAAGACGACCAGCTTTGTTAGATTTTTCGATCATGGTGGGATCAATAGTAATGTTTCCGCCTCTACCTATACTACGGTGAGAATGACGCCCATTTCCTTTCGAAGGTTGTTTTCTCTTCAGCATGTTGAATCTGCTATCCTCTGCCTGCGCTTCTGACACCGGCTACATGAGAAGAGAGGTTCGTTATAGAAGGGGCCTGCATGCAAAAGTCTCCATCAAACCAAGTGCCCTCTCGAAATCTATCCGAACCATTCACGAGCATTTTACTTTTATTCGATGACTGCAACGAGTAGTTTCATGTATCTTGTTATGCGATCGGTCTCATATAATCAAAATCATATATATATATATATGTGTGTGTGTGTGTGTATCTATACATATATATACAAATACATATATATATATGTATGTATGTATGTGTATATATATATATATGTATACATATATGGGTTTTGATTCAATGTAGCGGGCTACACTGAATATTTCAGTGTAGCCACTCTAACATCAGTCGGATTGGGCAGGTGTAATCTGCACCGTTCGTGGCTAGCTACAAGTGAGGGAGTGAGGAAAGGAGGGGCTTTTGTAACTGAGAGTAGGAAAAATACCCGCGCATGGCTGGGCCTCCTTGCTTCCCATCTTCCTGAAAGAAACCCATCCTCTCATCTACATCTTCCCAACGGAAAAATCCCCATGGACATGTAATTAAAACCCATCTTCTAGCTTTGTTCTATTCTATCGATCTACCCCCATCCCGAACCATTCATTGGCTCCCGTAGGTCGATTTCCTCCAAATCCCAATACAAGCAAATATATTTGTCTAGCTTAACCAATTGGACTATTAGCAACTAATGATGAAATTTATTTGAGCTCACCAACCATGGCACCACCATCACCTCCATCCTTTTACCCAATGGAAACGGTATCTTTCCCGCTCTTTAATTGCCCTACAATCATCCACACTAGGTGGTATGAAGCTTGGAAATTAGACCACATTTGTCTATGTGATTGACTATTTTAATTGTAATCTTCTTTCAACGCTTTTGATCGAACATCTAATCATGGTCGATTTGCCTCAATACTAGAAAACCATTACCCAAAAGCAGATTACAAATTGATGTTTGATATCCTTCTCATTTTTACTCTGCTTTTGTGGGGTCTTAGGAAATCTCGCAGATGTCGTTCTTGAATTCAACTCAGTTGAATCCTATCTCGTGAGTGCTCTTTGCACGATCATTTCTTTGTCGTTGTACATTTGATGTAATTTAATTAGAGTAGCTACATTTTGGTACCTATTCGATGAATTTTTCGTGAGTCAGGTAACTACGGAATCAACATTTCTAGATTGGCATGCCCATGTCAAAGTTTTATCCATTAAATTTGTCATGAGTCATGTAACTATGGAATCAACATTCGTAGATTGGCATGCCCATTTCAAAGTTTTATCCATTAATAGCTTACTAAGAATTGTTTCTGGACAATAGTTATCATTATTGAGTGATCCTATCTTACTTGAAAATACATTTGCATTCGAGTCCGATGATCCCTCCTAGTTAGATATTCATCTTGGATTCGCATTCGAGACTTCGAGTCCTACGATCCCTTCTAGTTCGATATTCATCTTGGGTTCATACTTAAATTTATATTATTTTCAAGAATTGTTAACAACTTCCGAAAACATGTTTGTAATTGTATAAACATTACGTTATCTAAAAATTCCTGGCATGATAATGGAACCAAATGCAGCGGCACAAGAACTCACCCAAAAATGCAATGCGGATAGCAACTTTTTTTCCATGGCATTAGAATCAAATGCTGCGACACAAGAACTCTCCTAGGTCTGCTCCTTGTATTGGGATGTGGGGAAAGCCAACTTGCGGAAGCCGGCCTGAAAAAACAAGATGAGAAGATTGGGGATTTGGGGAAAGTCGACTTGCGTGATCGGGGAGCGGGCGTACGACTCAGGATGGGTGCAAGTTGACTTGTGTCATGCCCCGACCCCAAGAATATCATAAATAACTGTCATTCCCAAATCCAGGAGTGAAACTCCCAAGATCTATCGCACGAGAGATGAAGAATAACCATGAAAGCAACCACGACAGTTCATTATTAAAGAAAATATTACAATACAATCCATAATAAAATTAAATAAAATCTTTCAACATAACTACAAAAAATATAATATTTATTTTTAACATCACTTTCATAGTAGAATTTTTATCACATTTATTCTCACACCACAATTAATGTCCTCCATGAACAACATTCTTTGTAAAATAATTTTATGGTGAGATACAGTAACTTAGTGAGTAAAATAGATGTAACTATTACATATGATAAAAATACTGATCGCACCACAATACATATCATAAACTGTCTAGTTTGACCGACCACAACATCAATCTAAAGAAGTACATTTCATCCCTTTATGCTGCTCATTTAAACTTCTTTATTTGACCATCATCTTGTCAAATTAATGTCTTAGATCATATTCTGATTGGTTTAGTGGACCTTATCATATATCTATCCACTCAAACGTCATGATCTAATCATCATCAAATGCATCAACATCTCAGATCATATCCTAACTAGTTTAGTGGACCACAATGTCACATCTGTCCACTCAACCTCATGATCTGACCACTATTTGGATAATTTGACTCTTTCATTGGATCCAAAATGTTCAAAAACCTTAAGATCAACTACCTGATCATTACGAACAATGATCATGGGGTCCATAAATCAATAAAACAAGTATGGTCATTCAATTTCATATGACCTGGTTACCTTTTAGATGATATGTCCCTTCCATTGGACCAAAATGTCCAAAAACCTCAAAATTGACTACTTGATCATCCAAATCGGATATCAAATGGTCAAAAAACATCAAAAACAATTTGGGCCATCTGTACGTTACCGGACCGACGATCGTATGCCACCGCGGTTGCTGGAATATTCTGCTTGGGCTGCCAGAATATTCCGCTTAAGCATGTTAGGCTTCCACTGCAGTGGGCTGGACCTATGCTGACACTAAGTTGGCCTGGTTTCTGACCTAGGGAAAAATCCTAGGCAATGAAATGTATAGGGATGAACCCAATTACATTTTCAAATTTTTTTTTTACAAAATTTGATTTTGATAATTGTTAATTTCCAAAACTTTGGAAATCTACAATCCTATGATGACAATGAATGCCCTGTTCATCTGATGTAGTCCATATGCAATCCATCGTCCAAATTTCTAAATTTATTCATGTTTCTAATTTCTACATTTCATCAATTTTAGCCAACTAAATAAATTTATTTTAATCCAAAATTTCTATCATAAGCTAATATAAATGTTTAGAATAAATCTAACAATTCAAATACTCCAAATCATTATACAAATCACATTAAAAATCACTTCTTATTAAACCAAAAACTAGAAGTTTTACAAGGACTCTTTTAGAGACTCTGACAGCATTCGTCATTTTTTTTTAAAACTTATTTCATTTGTTTTTTTTTGTCAATAACTTCTTATATTGACAACATTTCAAGAATTTGAGACATAAGATATACTCTATACAATGAGACCTTCAATTCAAGCCTAATATTCAATATGTAATTTTGACAACTATAGAATTTAACAAAATTCTATTTTCAATTTACAAAAATGTTTTTCAACAATTTAATGGTCATTTCTCATCCAAACCTCAAAAAATTCATATAGTATGTGAATTCATAAAAACTAAACATGCTCAACAAATAAGATCATCAAAACATCATATGTATTAATCAGAATAATTTTATTTTTTAAATTTACTAAAAATGAATATTTTATTCTTTTATTTTTGTACATCCGCATCACACGCATACTAACATATGTCTCAGATAAAAAACATAGTTTATAAATATCTATATAATGATTCAAGTCAGTATAATCATCACATGAATAACATAGATATGTCTAAATCACTTACCCGGATGCAAGTCAATGAAAAAAATGTAGAAAATAGATTTTCTTTCTTACTCTCCTTTTTTCCTTCCTTCTCTGGCAGCAATGACCCTTCTTCTGCTCCCCCCTCTCCCTATTACTTATACTTATATTAGGAAGCAACAATGAATGCATGTGATCAACCAAACATCTCATAATTGCATAAAATAATCAAATGCATACAAGCTGCCCACCGTAAATAATTTCAAAACATTGGCAGCCACTTGCTACCGACATTTCATTTAAAATTATTACAGGTTATTGCAGCGGGAGAGAACACACCGAGAAGATGGGTTTCCGTCACACATCTGTGGGGATTTTTCCATTGGGAAGATGTAGACGAGAGGCAAAGTTTCTGTTGAGAAGATAGGAAGCAAGGGGGCCTAGCCGTGCATGGTCAGTTGCGAAAGCCCCTCCTTTCCTTGCTCCCTCACTTGCAACTGACCATGAAAGGTGTAGATTACACCTATCAAATCCGATGGACGTTAGAGCGGCTACACTAAAATATTCAATGTAGCCAGCTACATTGAATCAAAACCCTTATATATATATATATATATATATAAGTCTGTTTGTCGTCTTCTTTTGAAGCTTCTAGAGATACTGTAGCATTGTTGTCTTTTTTGACTTTGATAATAGGTAGACTTCTCCTATAGGCGACCCGATGATATGATAGACAGGCATAGAGTTGGGTCCATACGGAGAACGAAGCATTTACCCTTCAAGTCGAAGAACGGGTCTGCATATATACATATACATACATATATATATATATATGGGATATGATTCTATGACACGGGTAGTATCTTTCGTTTGATTATGTCAAAGGACATGTGAATGGTTGGATGAGCCAGCCATGAAGGCGCTCTGCGAGAAACCTCTCCTTATTGGCCAAAACGTTGGGTGAATATTAATTCTTCGTTAACGTTTTTCACACTCTTCATTAGTACATATTTATATTATTTAAATTGAACATTTTTAAGCAGCCAAAGTAGATATTTGGATGGCAGCCAATAAGGACTCTTCTTCTGTTCCAAGCATGGATATCTGTTATGGTGTCTCAATCAGGACTCTCACAGTCACACATGAAATCCTTTTCAACTGTGTTAATAACCCATGTCGCTAAAGGGTTGGATCACTACCTGGCAATGGAATCCATACGGACAGCCGTCCAATCAACCATTATGACTTTTGGCGATGCTTACCTATACCATGGCCATTGCACATGTTTCAAGACCTGCCACGTCTAAGTTTGGATGCTGAACACAAGCAGTTGTCCTGTCTCAATGCTGATTAGTGGTCCCCGTATGTAGGGCATATTCTATACAATTTGACAGGCGCCACTTGATTAGGGAAATGATAGCGATGGATGTTTAGCATCATCCAATTTTTGAAAGAATTAGGCATGAAGCCTAAATCAGATTAATACACTTTGACATGGATGGCCACGTGCCCAGAAACGTTGGGTTTGCCTAGAGTTTAAGAAAAAACAGCAATACCCCATTTTTGTAAGCTAAGGTTTACATATTATCATATCAAGAAAAACCCAAAACGCGAAACGTAGAGGGAGTATTAGATTAATAATATATTTGGTTTGGACAATCCTCTTGTACTTCGTGACCAATTGTAGAAATGATAGAGATGTGGAGTATCATCCATTTTTGAAAGAATTAGGCATGAAGAAGAAGAAGCCTAGATGAAATACACAGACACTGGTTGCTGCATGTCAAAAATTGGGTAGGCTAAAGTCAAGGAAAAATCGGCAATAACCCATTAATCTGTCTAAGCGAAGATGTAACCCTAAATCAAATGCACATTATTTACATGGATGGCTCCATGTCCAAAAAAGTTGGGTTGTCGCAAGTCTAAGAAAAGCCAGCAACAGCTGGCCCATACATGTGGGGACGAGGTTTACAGATTAGAATAACCCAAACAATTGAAGTGCAAAGGGGTCTTAGGTTAATAATACATTTGGTAGTTTGGACCTAATCCTCTTGTTATTTAATGAGCAATTATAGAATTGTTCCTTGGGATCTATTGAGATTAGAGGATTAATGAGAGACCGATCCACATGGATTTGATTGCATAAAATACGAATGCGACTTGACTCTCGGCACCCGACCAAATCAATCGACCTCCTACCCACTAGGATCACTTTCGCTAAGAAATAATGCATTAATATTCTTTCCCACACACCCACTCTACAGGCCATGCCCCCAACCGACGGCCCTCATGATTCTCTTCTGGGTTATTCTAATATGATTTCCACAGCTTCTTAGAATGGGAGATGAGTTCTCTAATTTTCTGTTATGTAGTTATTCTCTCAGGATTTCTTGACAAGGATAACTTGGGCTATCAACACCCAAACTCTACCATCCTAAACTATGCATATAAAAAATTGCTTTGGTTAGACAGAGGGTCCAGGAGACGTGGATCTGTTTGGATAGAGTACATTTAAAAGAGGGTGTGTTAAAAAAGAAATATGGTATGGATGATATGGGCAATATAAGCATTTTAACCAAAAAGTAAAAAAATAATTAATAATAATAATAAGTATCATTATTATGGTAATTAGAATATCACATCAGTCTAAAATGAGCATAAAAGATAATGTATTACTAATTCAATCCCTAATGCGTCCATAGGGACCCTTAGCAACAATCTTCACTCTCCTAATAAAAGGTAAGGCTTTTCTATGATGGAAAATATTTATATACAACTAGTTACATTAAAAATTTCTATACGACCTTGTCATTTACCTAAGATAATATTTGTTATTATATCCAAATCAATTATATTATTTATTTCTATATGCTTGCTTATGGTATAAAAATTATCTTGATTGAAAATTCTTGTATGCTATACCAAAAAACTGTTAAATCATGTGACTTTATAGAGTTCTAAAAGGTTTTCATTGCCATGACCCGAATGAATTTCTAATTAAGATGATTTTTATAATCATAGTTATACATTTAAAAGTAAATAATATGGGTGGATTCAATTTAATAGAAATATAACGGTAGGCTCAAATGGTGATATTACATAAAAATATTTTGATATAAACGGTTGCTTATAAATATTTCCCTTATATGATTGATTATTCTAGTTAGTTCACCAATTAGAACCAAAAGAACTAATTATGGTAAAATTTCATCCAATATTTATGCTTCTAAGCATCGATGATTGGTGTCAAACATGTATGGTTAAGATTGGACAGATGAACAAGATGGATATGTTGAGTATTGTACTGTCTATTTAATAGATAATACTTCTTGTTTTCCTTGTCATTATTTTGAAGTATGTTTTTCTTTGATGATCGACAGTGATAATTTGATCTTCATTTACTTTGGGTAAATGACACCTATGCTTTTAAACTTGGCCAAATTTGTCCTTCTAAGTTTGCAAATATTAAATGTACATTTGAACTTTTTTTAACCTTTGCATACATTCCCTAAGATTAATGGTCATTAACTGTGGTTAATACCTCTTACATTTTTTGATGAAAAAATTATGCTCATGCCCTCATGGTTTGTCCATATCCAATAGTCTCCAAATTTTAAAACAACAGGTTTATTCATTAATTTTACATCTTCCTGCATACATACACTCGATGTCAATTCACCTGTCGTGATTGGAGCCGCTGAAACCTCTTCTATTTTTACATAAAACACCTAAACAATTTTACAGTCATAGATCATGGATCTCTCTAGCAATCAAATTATTTTAAATGTTGATATTCAGTCTCAAATCATTTTAATTTTGTAGAATCTTTAATTGAAATAACTTTTGGGTTCTTAACTAAATAAATTATTATTGGATGGATTTTATATAATTATCAAGGTACGTAGAAATGGAGCTATTTCAAAAATGTAATTCTACAATAAATTAAATTACTTATCAATTTAAAAACTAATAAGACTAATTTGATCTCTTTTTAAAAAGTAGAGAAGGTTTTAAAATCTTATATCATAGCAGCTCATGATTGTTCAAGATCACGATATGTAAATAAAGGGACCATCGAACTAAAATTTTCCATTCAACCTTTTCATTTGAGCCCACCATAATGTTTTAATTATATTAAAATTAATTACATTATTTATTTTTTATTTATTTAATTATGAGTATAAAAATTATCTTGATTAAAAATTCGAATGGGCCCATATTAAAACAGGATTAAATCATGTATCTTCATTCTGCTCTAAAAAATTTTCGTTACTATGACCTACATGAATTTTTAGTTAAGATTATTTTTATACTAATAGTTAAACATATAAAAATAAATAATATGCTTATTTTCCATTCAATTAGAATATCATGCTAGGCTCAAATAATAAAGTTGCATACAAATATTTAACATATGTAAAAACATGCACAGACGAGTATGTGTCTTTGCCGCTAGAGACGTACATGTCACAGATAGTATAAAGTTTAGAAGTAATCGGAGGGCTGAATGTGCCATATAGACAAATTCGAGAAGCATTATTTCAAAAATAAAGAGGCTCTTTGGCATCCTCTGTCACCGCCAGTCACAGTCATATAACGGAAACCATGTAAAGTTGAGGGGCACGTTTAATATTCGAAAACTTGAAGGGGGGCATGGTAATTTATCCATGGACTGTTGTAGGAGATTTAATTTGTTTCTAATCTTTGAGTTATCAACTTCACAGTCTGATAATTGATTGCCAACCTTGATAACAATTACATCTCAACGGTGGAAAGGTTGATAGTGGAATTCACCTTCATGCTATTACCTTCGTTTTTTTTTTTTTGTTTTTTCCTTTTTTATCTTACTTTGGGAAAAAATAAAGAGAACATTCAAGCATTAAAACGTCCGGAAGGTGGATCCCACCACCGGTGTCTTCACTTCCACCACTTGTATTTTCTCATTTTAATCTTTAATTTCTTGAACGAAAGCCACCACCCACCATCTCCTTTCTGTCATTGACAAACTAGTTAGGACCACCAAAGAAAAGCAATGAGATGCTGTATATGTGTGTGATTGCCGTGAAACAGATATAGATGCTTTTGTCCTGGTAGCTTCAAGAAAAAGGGAAAATGGGGTTATTTGCAGCTCAAGGAAACCATGGGATATTTTAGAATCTAACATGGCCAATAGCTTGGATGGTTGAAGTGGACCTCATGAAAGTAACAGTTTGGAGTACGAAATTAGTCAGAACTCTGCCCAACAGATCAGTTTGATTGTTCATTACATAATTTCATATTTTCGATGTTACTCGCATATTGAATGTATCATCTTGTAGGTGAGATGCCTTTTGGAAGGTAAATAGGGATACTAAGAACAACCTCCTTGTAGATAAAGCCAAATTACAGGCTAGAATGAGTACAAAAATGCATCAGAGAACAACCTCCATGAGGACAGTGCCAAATTACCAGCTAGAATAAGTACAAAAATGCATCAGTCAAAACGCCCAGACGTTTAAAGAATTAAAGATAGAGGAAGAAATAAGAAGGATAGGTTTTTCTCAAGGTCCATGTCATTCATTGTGTATTGAACATCCCCTTGTGACACCTGAATCAGCTCTCTTCCGAGACAATCTGTTTTCCAGAAACATATCGGACCGTCCAATTCCAATAGCTTTCTACGGATGGAGAGAATCCCAAAAATTAACGATTAGATGTCCCAATAGTGCTGCATAATCAAGAGTCAAAGGGTTCTATGTCATAGGACCTCATGTGATCATTTGGCATCACCCCTACTAATATTTCATGAAAATCTATACCAATAAAAACAATAGACATTTTTACTTTATGAGAATGTTTTTATGCTTATTCGAATACATTTGAGAACAATATTTAAAAGGGCACTATTTTTCGCATTGCCTTGCATCCAACGTAGCTAGTAATTTCACCAGCTCAAATATTCCACGCTCTGTGGTGGACTACATACAAAATCAGTAATCATCTTTCTCAATTATTCTGATTTGTATAGCCACCAAATGATACCACACTGAAAATTAGTGAGCACCTCCTCTTAGTTACTTTGATTTGCATGAATGGGCCCACCCAAATGACATAATGTCATAGTAATTGGCAATTCTAATAAATAAGAAGATGCATGTACTAATGGATGGATCAGATTCTAGTAAAGCGAACGGCAGTAACCTCCATATCTTCTGCCGCACTAAAGTTCCCCGCAACTAATGTACATTGCTTCAGGTAAAACATCCCCTAAAGAAAGCCAAAAGAAGATATATTATCCTTTTTTTAAAATACTTTTCATGCAAGCTACGTAACACCTAATATGGATGGGTCATGCCACCTAATTTTGAGAAAGAGCCTTCTGTAGGAACACCATCAAATGACAGCCCCATTTTCTCCACTTGCAGACTCTGCCGTGCACATGGCAAATACTCGATAACCCGCTCAAAATAGAGGGATTGAGCCTCCATTTGAAATTTGGCACTCAGATCATTTTTCTCCTTGAATAATGTCTAATAGCATGCTAAAAAAAATCAGAATTGTTGGATTTCACTGTAAATGGCGAGGCCTATAATTTGGATGGTTAGGATAGCTTACGTGAATTTGAAATTTATGAATTGGTATTTGTATCTAACGCATTGGAAATAAACTAATCCTGGAACTTGGAAAATAAACGTGTGAATGTATTAAAAAATGCAGGTGTGGTTCTCCCTATGTTGTTAAACCACAGACGGAGAATCAAAAACAAATGAAGACTCCAATGCTCGTCGGTAAGACCCAAGCTCTAACAACTCTCCCTCTCTTGCGGTTGTTAGTTGGGTTGGTGGCCCATCATCTTGTTTCTAAACTACTGCCACCCTATAATATCCACAACCAAACAATAGAAATTAAAATTTTCGAAAAAAAAAAGTGCCAGTTGGAAGAAAATTAAATGCATCATTGCCTTCTCTCCCCTCCCATTCCATATAAACAGCCCTGTCAACGCACCACCTCGTTTCCCACATACAAAGAAATCTGCCACCTCTTCTTTTCATCAGTTTCAAACACCCCACAATGGAGAAACCAACCAAGATAATCAGAAGATCTATATACACTTTCCTAAAGAACTACAACCATTTTACTTGGATAGCCGCCTTCCTCCTATTCCCTTTCTCTGTTTCTGTCCTCCTATCGCGGGGGCTACTGTCTTCTTTGCCTCTTCTTCTAGCCATACATTCCCGCCTCCACTTACTCTTCGATGCAGCTGGCTTCCCATCTTCATCAAAATTATTCTCTTTCCTCAATCTCAAGCTCTCACAAACCATCACTTCCTCTGTTCTCACGCTACCCTTCACCTTCTTCTTCCTCCTTGCAGCCAAGGCATCCATCATTCAGGCTCTTCGAAGCAGTCCATCATTGCGCAGCCAACTTTCCTTCTCTTCTGTCTTTCAACTCTATCATTCTCTCCTCCTCACTTATGTGTGCAACTGCATTGTAATCATTTCCGCCAACACATCTGCCTTCTCTCTGCTATTCCTTATCTTCAACTGCCTTGATGCCGTTGGAGTTTCCTCCCCCAATATTTTCCTCTTCATCTCAGCAACCGGTGGAGTCCTCTACTCTGTCATCCTCGCCAACACCATAGTTATTTGCAACATGGCCATTGTTGTGTCTGGCATGGAGAACAGCAGTGGTTACACGGCGATTCTCAAGGCCTGTCTGCTGATACGAGGCAAGGCTGCAACTGCAGTGACACTGGCTCTCCCTACGAATCTAGGATTTGCGGCAATTGAAGCATTGTTTTTGTTCCGGGTGGTGAAGGCTTATCAGCAGTCCAATCAATTCAGCCTATCTCTTGCTTCAGAGGCAGTTTTGATTGCTTACATGTACTCCATTTTTGTTGTCCTTGACACTGTCGTGGGTTGCATGTTCTACAAAAGCTGCAAATCGGGTGGTCAGTTAAGCAAATTTAAATACCAAATTGAAAGCGTTGGAGAGGAGGATAATTGTGCAGACTTGAAAATTATGCAAGAACTTCCCTAAAAAACTCCAGAGATGTCAAATATCAGAACCATGCTATCAACTGTGCCAATTTGCAGTTATCAGCATGGGTGGCAGAAATGTTACTCTGGGCACATTCTGTAAATGAGGTTGTCAATACTCTTCAAACACAGCATAATTCATTTTGCTGTTTTTTTCTCCATGAGTTATAATAAATTTTGATATGAAATTGTACGAGAGTGTGAAACAATGGAGGAAACACAGCGTGCCCCATGTAATCTGTGTCGTTGTAGATATCCATTCTTCTCCCGTCAGTGAGTTGGTGCCAGAAGCAGATAAATTTCTTCAATTTGTAAAGAAGGCCATCAACAAAGTTTGAGATATGACGGCAATTTTTATATTCCATTTTGCCATATCTTTTATTTCATTTCTTGTTCAGGCATCAGATGCAATTCTCATGCTTGTATTTGATAGAGAAAAATAAGTTGCCCCCCTCCTGAAGTTTTAAAAAAGAATTAGACAAAAAGAAGGCAGTTGTACATGTTATCATGGATGTTCCAAGCAATATCTGTTGAAAGAAATATTTTACTGCAATTGTTTCTTCTATCCCCCCATCTTCCTCTTTGGTCTTTTTTCCCCCAGAAGAGCATCACTTCAGCATGGCCTGCAGTAAATGTGAGTTACTTCAGTTGCTAACCTATTCACTTTCCTGGATGGAAGACCATCGTCACCACAAGATCGTTCATACACAATGCTGGCAGTCCCTGAAAGTCAATGACTTCATGATTTTATCAGATAGATTGTTGGACCCTCATGCCTCTCAGGCACAAAACAGCTCAAGAGCAGGTTAGTCCCAACAGTTGCAGCCTTCCCCGATAAAGACATTTCTATGCTAGCTCAAGAAGCAGTTTATGCTTTAGGTCGTGGGACAGCCAAATTAGTTCTGTTTCCACACAAACTCACTGCCATTTCTGTGTTGTTCCGTGATAACTGTGCTACCTGTTCTTGACAGAGGCCTATAAGAAACCTACTACCTTGCAGCTTCTATACAATTTCTCAGGCTTTGAAACCATCTGGCCACTACTGCTACCCAAGCTGTCTGTCCCTGTTCCAATGTACATCCCTACCCTACAAACAGATCCATGATTCCAGATTTCTTCCTCCAAAACTTTCCATAACTCTTCCTTTTTTTCCTAATCATCCCTTCACATTTTCTCCTTTGAGAGAATTGTTCTTTCAAGTCTTCGCTTTCGTCCTACATCACATTTGTTTTCCCATTTGACTCCAAGGAGCTTGCAATCCCCATGTTATAATACTGAAAGGCTTTCATACCTACCCAACATATAAAATGCTCACAAACAACAATTTTGAATATCATAACATTTGAATTTCCCCAACAAATGTGAAAGACAATTTAGAGTTCAGACTTCAGAGAACAGTAGTAATAGAAAATTTTGATAAAAAAATGTTTGGCATGACTATTTTCAGTATTTTGACCAAATCTTCAAGAAACTTTCTTCAACCAAGGAAATGGTAAAGGATAGAGACATAAATATTCAAGAAACTTTCTCCAGCCAAGGACATGGTCAAGGATAGACACAAATAGCATCATAGAATCCATGCAGCCTAGTAGCCAACGCAAATCAGTGAGAACCATCTTATGATGATGAAGAGGATCTGATTATAAAGAAACAATCTTGATAAAATAAGACTATGATGCCTGATCTTTTAGGAAAAACATGTGCCCCACTCACTATTACAGGATTCGGCAGAGCTTGCACGAATAAATCCAGGAAGTTGACAAAAGGCACTTGAGGTCTTTGCTGGCCTCGAGCATCTCATTCATCATGTTTCATCAAGGCTATAATACAGTTACCAATTTATTTACTGTCATGTTCAAGCAGCATGTTTGATGGGCTCCTGCTGCAGTAGTTCACATTGTTAGCTTATGCCATAACAAAAAGGAATCATCACCATCATAATCCAAGTTCTCTGGTAAACAAGGTCAGATTAGCATGCACAGGGATGTTACAGTAATTAAGTAATGGAAATACCAGCAACGACTGAATTAGGGAGGGCATCCAGTTCGTCATAATGGTGTTTCTTCTATTTCATGATATTATCAACAACAATGGCTGATTTCATCAATGTAGAAATTCAATGATACAGAAAAGTGGATCTCGTATGAAAAAATACTGCTGCTACATTTTTTTCATGACATTGCTTTAGACATTTAGAATTTATCAAAACCAGTCAAGACACACACACACACACACACAAAAACTATAAAAAAAGAGCAAACATTCTATAAGCCAATCTTTGTCGTTGGGGTGTACAATCAATTTTTGAACATACAATTTTTTGGATTTTATTCCCACCTAATCTCATGCATTATCACAAGGTATCCATGATTCCATAACACATAAGATCATATTCCAACTACCCATATTTCAGAGGCTTTTATCCACTCATTAGTAAACAGTGGTCTGCATATTTCATCGGTCCAGACTCCAGAGCTTAAGCCAACCTGATCACTGCTATCATCAAGTATAATAGAAAAGAGGGAAAGTGCTCTTCCAAACAACACTCTAATAGATTGGCATAATCAAGAAATGAGAAAAGAATTTTTCCTAGATAACCACCAAAAATAAAATCCTTCAATGTTGTGAATGGAAAGAAGAAATCGACAAAAAGCATGGGCAAAGGCACTCTTTTTGGAAATGCCTAGCCAAGTATCCAGTGGCTGAACGGGGTCCATGCTTTTTATCTGCTTTCCAATTGCAGCAGGAGTCCATTGGTCTGCATACTTTTGACAAGTAAATTCTTGAATACTATGTGGTCTGTATCACTCTTACGCACAATAGTTCACACTTATCTGTATGATGTCTACAAAATAATCAAACGCCCAAATGATAACCTTAATGAAGACATGTATTGGATCAGTGAAGCAAAATAGAATGATTCTTAAGCATCAGTCAGGCACAAATTACTTGCTGGAACAACCGGTTTCATGACAATTGGCAAACACAGCAGGAAATTCACATTAATCATTAGCATTACATGGAAGAATTCAGCAACATTACAAAATGCACATTCATTTAATCTATAGGTTCACTATTTTACAATGGCAACATGACCAAAGCAACAAACTGCTACTCCAGCCACATGTTTCTAATAGATTGCAGTCGACTGTTGGTACATTTCGAGCAATGCTTTAGAAACCAGCAAGCCTTTGAGCAAGCTTCTAGCTGTCTTTACAATGGGCTCCGGTAGAACATCAGAAACAGAGAACATAAAGCCCAATTATGGCCCAAAAATCATGGAGCTCAATTATAGACCTTCAAGACTGTCCGTTTCCTCATCCAATTTTAAATCCCAAATCGCAGCTGCAGCCTTCTTTAAATACTCTTTAGTAATAGCATACGACTCATAGCTTCATTTGTTATGTATGACCATTTCTATGACAAAACATGGCGGCACATTAGAGGTGAATTCTCAACAAAAGACATCCCATTGCATGTCCTTCGCTTCAATATATGTATCGGAGGCATATTCATAATCCCTTTGAAGTCGAACATGGAAGTGTATGCTTGCAAATAATGCCACAAGACTCAAAGCTTTGGCATGAATAAGACGCTTTATGATTCTCCTCATCCCATGCGAGAAATCTTTTTTTGATTTCTTGCCCTTTTGGATAAGGGAACACAACAAATTGATCTATAAAACACCCTGATGCCATATAATGAACAAAATAATGATTGCTATTATCAACTTCCTTTTGAAATTCACAAAATATCTCTGGTGTAAATGGTTGCCATTTCCAACTCAATAAAACATTCAGTCTTCATCTCAACAACCTCGTCATATCTGGTAACAAACTCAAGTCAATCTGCTTTATGATCAATAGCATTGTCAAACATAGAATTCATATTCTCACTTCTATTTGCAGTTGTCATTCCAGCTATGAAAACGAATCTTGAATAAACAGGTACCCACATTTTTCAGATACCATACATATGACGCAACTACATATTATCTTGAAGCCCATATCGTTTAATCATCTTCCACCATGCCATTTCAAAATCATCTGTCCTCTCAGATCTGTCACTACAATTTGTCCATGAATTTTTAAAAGATGGATAATTGCGGAAAACATAACCCAATTTCTTAGACAAGTTTTAATTAATATGCAGCATGCGCAGTTGATGATTAGTTTGAAGGAAAATTTCTGCAACTGCTGCTATAATTGTGTCATTTTGATCAGTATTTTTATTATCAAAAAATACCTATTTATCAGTGGCTAGGAAAAAAAGATATTATTATTTTTATCGGAGATATTATCGTTTTTTCCGGGAACTTTATTGGTAAAATAGAAAAAAATTGAAAATTTAAAAAAAATTTAGTGAAACCTTGTAATAAATTATGATAAATATAAACACACAATTTGGGCAAAAAATTGGATAAAAAAGTCACCATTACATAAATAACGAATGTACATATGAGAAATGCATATAGGCTGATAGGAGTATAAATCTTAGCAAGAAAAAATATTATATTAACTATTATATCTCTCATACAAAGTCACAAACATACAAAAAAAATAATACATGGTAGTGCTTTGAAAATTAAAAATAAACAATAACTCTTACCTTAATACCAAGTGGAGTGTCGTGCAGGTTCCTCAAGTTCATTGTCATCTTATTGACATATAGACTCATATGAATATGGGAAAGGAAAGCTAAAAAGGGAATAAGTAGTCGGTGATTCTACTCCATTGTTTGGGTAATTTGATGCTGTATACCCATATGGTTGAATGTAATCTAAGGTTGAGTTGAGCTGAGATGGATGATACGATAGATTATTATGATTCCATCCAGAACCATCTGACCATTCATATGGATATGAATATGATAAAGGATCTGGCCCATAGGAAGACTCCTCTCTACTGCCACTTAAATCCAATGTTGTCATGCTACTTGTAAGTGTGTTATCATCAATTAGCTTTTTGTCCTTCCTAATTCTAGACCTTCTCTCATATCTCCTGATTGGAGGGCATGCTCCATGATCCTCATCTTATGTAACATGCGTATACCCCTCCTCACAAGTAAATTAGCTCATCTCCACCAATGCCACTACCACCCTCACCACTATTATAATCATTATCATCATCACCACCACCAGCACCACCAGTATTATTGTCGCCACTCTTTGTTTTTGATGACGAATAAGTACTCGACACTTACTAAGACATTTGTGAGACTCCCGTAGCAGTCGACTAGGTTTGAGATCTAGATAATGGATCAAATGCCTCTTCTGGGGTCCGCTCTTGATGTAACACTCTTTCTACATCCACACCCTGTGCACTGGCTTCTTCGGCAATAACTTCTGCTGGCTTTCCATTTTGTCCATCTAGATCTTCTGATCGCAGCCATTCATACAATGGATCTTCTTTGGTATCATCCTCCTCCATGTGCACATGTTGCCCAATCATCATTAGATCTAGAGGGTCATTGGGCTTCTTATTTTCCTCTCGCAGTATCCTCTCCCATAGCCTTATATTATAATGGTAGAAAATAAATTTTTTGAGCTTTTCATATCCTAGTCTATTCCTTCTTTAGGTATGAATGAGGGAGAATGTACTCCAATTTTGCTCATATGGCGATGAAGACACTGTTTGACTTAGAATTGAAACTGCTAGTAGCCCAAGTGTTAGGGTCTCCATACCATATAAGTTCCATCATTCGCCTATAATCAATTCAAGATTATATATTAGTATTTGTAAATAATACATAAATATGCAAGTGTAAAATATCATGAGGTTTCAAAAAAATTACATATAGGGTAATCATCGTGACCGTAATTAAACAGTCACTACCTTTCCAAACATCTCCTGTGCTTCGCGGAAAGCTATCGACTATTGGAATATTTAAAAGGATCAATCTTTTTTATTTATCACACTAAATAAGATAATGAAGTATATTTAGTGAACATCATAAGTAATATACCATGGTCCCAAAGTCACTTGTATTTAGGTGATCGGGAAATAACTTCTCAAAGACTTGAAATGTCGCCCCATTTAACTACATATTCGCCCCAAGACCATGCTCATAGGGGTATTTTGAGTTCAAAAAATATGCTACAATAATAAAATTGTAATTCAGACATAAGAGAAGAAGATACATAAGAGAAAACTATAATAATAAGATTGCAATTCATATGACAAAACTTACCAGTTGCATGTAATATATGACGGAGCATGTTCTTCCAGTGATCTTCTATGATGCCGATCATCCACTGCATGTCTCTCACTTTTTTTGTATGGACTCCTTCATAAATTAAAATGTCTCATACAAAGAGCCTATATTTGGATAAATCTCTTTATCAACCACTTTCAAGACTCTATATATGAGTTCTAAAATACACAACACCGATTGTACTTTATCCCAAAAGAAAGTCATCATAACGATCCTCTCTACCTCCATCCCTTCCATAGTATGTGCATATCTTGAATCATGCCACACATCAGTGTTGAATATTGTATTGAGTACTTGCTTGGCATTCCATAGACTATCTAGTGCAATATAATTCATGGTAAATCGAGTCTTGTCTGGACGTACAATCTCCCTCTTATAATTAGATGCCTCATGAAAAAGTATCTTCACCTAACTATGGTTGTAGATGAATTTGGTAATTTGTCGACCCTTCTCTATCACACTACGAATACTTGGTCGTTGACCAATATCCCCCAAGATGAGATCAATATAGTGCGCTGCACAAGGAGTTTAATCCAAAGGTAATTTTTTCTCTAGAGTTTTCCTAGCTTTCTCAAATGCAGATCCATTATCTGTGATAATTTGTACTATATGAAGACTTGAGCCAATGACTTCAATCTACTTTTCAATAATCTCTTAAATATAAGTTGCGTCCTTAATATGCTTAGATGCATCCACAGACTTACAAAACATCGTAGTGCCTCTGCAATACAACATGACGTTTATGATACTGAGCTTTATAGGGCCAGTTCACCCAGTACACATCACAGACAACCAATATATTTCACATGTATGAGTCATAGATTTCATCCAGTCTTTCATTTATTGGTCCTCCTGATCAAGATATGTTCCCCCAATCTGGTATGCTGAAGGAGGCGGGACACTTTCTCCTTCCATCTGTGTAGCATAGATCATATTCTTGAAAGGTACAGTATTCGCCAAGTAGAGAGGAATGACACCATAAATAAATAATCTAGAGACATGAGTTCTAAGATTCTTTACACAGTCTCTACCCTTCTTGTACATATGAGTCATCTTCTTCAGTAACCCACCAGCTCATTCATACAACTTTTGCTATGATCCCCTCATAGATGATGTATGGCTCAAGAACTTCTTTAGTCCTCCCTTATGTCTCTCTCGTTCATCTAACCCCCCTTGCCTACTTTCACCACCAGCTTCTCTTGTAGAACTATGGAAACTACATCTTCCCCTCTCTAACCAAATCGACTCCTCTCTAGCTCATTGCTTTGCCCTACTAGCTTCCATAGCCTACCTTATCTACTCTCTCTCATCTCCACTACCATCCTCACCCTCATTAACATCATAACCACCCAATTCGGCTGCAATCTCCTTCTCCTTCTGCTTTCGAACTCTTCAGTAGTAGGACCTGACTGAATAGCCTCTCTTATAAGTGCTCTAACCTTTTTAGGCACCTTAGGATAATTTCTAACATTAGGACTACTCCAAGCTAAGTGTTGCCTTAGTCTTGTGATCCCCTCGACTTCATAAATTACTTACAGTAGTTGCATTTAGCTCCAAATGGGTTGCTTGGAACTAGTTTTCCATATTCTTATACAAAATTATTAGACTTGGTCTTGGTTTTACTCCTCATACCACTCCTATCTGTTAACATCTTCGAATCTCAACCTAAAACATACCAAATCAAAACAAATTATTTTTTTTTTACATCCATACAACACAACATCAACATTTTTAAGACTTAAACACTCTTGAACATGCAAATCTTTACACTGTATGCATCCAACAAGGTCTTAAAAGGACTCTACATATTCAAAATGTTTGAAAAAACATATTTACAAATTTTAGGAAAAAAATTTATTTTTCATAATTATTTCAAAAATAATTATTTAAAAATCTATGATAAATAAAAAATATCACACATATTTTCTATTTATATTTATAGTGCTATGATACTACTTATGAATTAACACAAAATATATAAATTTAAATTTTATTTATTTAATAAATATTTTTATTTATTTATTTTTCAAAAAAGAATGTTTTTGTAGGAAATCACTTGATTCAATAGATCTAATATATAATCTATGTTTTCATGCATAATAATTATTTTAGGATGAATCGAATGATTTAGAAATTTTCCTGAATCTCGTGTTCTTTCCCTATCTGCCCAAATCTGACAGATTTGGTTGTATAAATCTTGTTAAATCAACACTTTAATACATAAAACATTGCAAACATATGATTTTGAACCAAAAAAATAACAAAAACAAGTAGAAAATTAAACTTTCATACCTTCACAGTGTTGGGACATCCAGATAGAAAAACCAAATTTAGTTCTTTAAAATGCAATTCTTTAGACACTTAATCAAAAAAGGAGTTTTTGATTTTGCTTGTATATGATGAGAATGAGTATTTAGAGAAGAGAAAATGAGGTTTGTGTGGGTTTTTTGGGTTCATAGCGTCTGGATGGGGGGAGGGGGTGTTGAAGCGCTGAATCGATAATAACGCATACACTGGTCGATATTATTGATAAAAGTATGCAATTTATCACTAATTTATCAATATATTGCAGATAATATTGACAAATTATGGGAAAACCTCTATTATTTCATTTTAATGAGAGTTTTTTATTGTTAGACCTTAAGAATGATATTATCAATGATATTATCATCGATAATAACGATAATCAAGGCACTGATCTTGATTATGGGTGCAACTTGGGTTCCTCTCAACCCTAACCTTAACTTTATTTGTAAAACTTCAACCCTAACCCTAACCCTAACACTATTTCTAGACCTTCAACCTTAACCCTATTTTTTAAAATCAGGTTCAGGTTGAGTTTTTGGTTAGAATTGGGTTGACAAAAATATAATGACATTTTAATTTTAATAAACAATACCTTTTTTGGTAATGAAAGTAATACTAACCCACATAAAAGAACTACATACTCTTATATAAGTGACATAAAGATCTAAAGATCCATCTACACACAAGTGACACAAAGATCTAAAGATCCATCTACACACAAGTGACACAAAACCAATCTAATTGAGAGGGGAAGTGCCTGTTAATTGAATCATCATTTCTTGATTTAGAAACTGCAATTTTATCAT
Organism: Pouteria campechiana; assembly: GCA_036873735.1. NCBI lineage: Eukaryota > Viridiplantae > Streptophyta > Magnoliopsida > Ericales > Sapotaceae > Pouteria > Pouteria campechiana. Next base: position 31,353 of record JAYJMB010016372.1, read on the forward strand.
TTGGATTGGCTCTAGTGGCAAACTAAAACTTCTACATGCTTGGTAGCAAGCAGTTGCAAAAGCAAAGGTGAATAAAAAGACTTTGTAGCCATCCTATGGGTGAGCTCTTTAGGTGCTATCCCTACCATCCAACTAATGTTGTCTAGCAAGTTAGTATAACTTGCAAGTTGTCATGTTCCGAAACTGTGACCATCCATATTAATTAATTATTTACATAACTAATCATTAAAGAACTCTTCAATTTCAAATCATGAAGATGTAGAGAGTAGTGTACTATCAAATACATACATTAGATATTACTGTATCATTATTTTACCCATCTAACAATCTAAACTTCCCATTTATTGAGTGCCCTATTAAATGAGACCTAGACAACTTCCACTCCAACAACTGCTATCTATACTGCCTTCTCCCATTAGGGGCATTGTTAACACCTTCTGCCCCACCCCATTATTAACACCTTCTGCTCCACCACCATCTTCCTTGAAAGAATTCTTGCATTCCAGCCTCTCAGTGAACCCCTCACCTTCCCCTCCTCTACTGCCATCTTCCTTGAAAGAATTCCTGTGTTCCTGCCTCTCGGCAACCCCTCACCTTCCCCTTCCCACTGCTGCTACTTTCCAACATAGGAATAATAACTTCTACCTTCTTGTCCTTACTATCATCATGTTCTCGCTGATAGACAGGGCACATCATGTGGGTTTTAAGCCACAGATCAATGCATTCTTGATGAAAAACATGGCTAGCAGCAGGGGCGAAGGGGAGGGAGAAAAAAGGGGGCACTCGACTAGCAATAAGGGAGAAGGGAGGGAAAAGAAAGGGTGCACTCTAGAGGCAGAGGGATTAGGGTTCAATGTTAAAAACTTAAATTATATATATATATATATATTCAAATGCAACTCAAGTTCAAGTCTTCTTGGGTTTGTGCTAGCGTTAACCCAATTTTGACACTTATCAAATCAGGTTTGAGTTGAGCCCAGGTTCTTCAGGTTTGAGTTGGGGAAATGTGGGTTTGATCATTGGGAAAAAATGGGTTCGGTGGGCCGAGTTCAAATTGAATTCGACCCAAGTCGCACCCCTACAGGAAGTAGGGGGAGGAAGAACTAGAGAAGGGACTACGACGACACTACAGTCAAGGAGGAGGGAGAAGAAGGGGGGCAAAATTGAAGGGGGGCGTTTGAATTTGGAACACAGAACACCTAGGGTTATGTTGTAAAATGCTATATATGTATATTTTTAATTTTTTTTATTAACATGCAATTTGGGTTATCTCAGGTTTAGCGGGCTGGGTTTAAGGTGAACTCGGCCCAAGTTTCTCCCCCATTTGCACCACAATTGCTTCTAATCTTAAACTCCCTCACCCCACTCAAAAACTCTCCCAAATTATCCTCCCCATTTCCACCTTAAAGCCTCTTTAAATAACCCTGATTAGGGTTTTTTACACCTTCATATAAATTCCCAAAGTAATTTTGCACACAAAGTATGGAAATTACTTTAAATAACACAATTCCATACTTACTGGGCGCTATAGCACCCAAAAATCTCTCCACTTGCACCACTTTTCTAGTGACACGGGCACTGCGACACCCAAATGCTACCCAAAAATCTCATCAGGAACAACATTCAATATTTTGACCATAAATTTCTTATATGAAGTCGAAATTACATGATTCTTGGTGCATTCAAAGATAATTCAAAGGGATACAACTTTTTTATTTAATACTTACTCCAAATCACCTCAATCTATGCCAAAAATTGACTACAAGTAGCGCCTTTGTCATATTCAGCTCCTTTTTGATAGGTTTTGATACTTTAAATAAAGACTAACTCCATTAAGTGCAATTTTAAATCAAATGTGATTATAATGTAATAAAATTATGTCAATTAAGGATCCAAAGCATATGAATTTTGGTGTTAAAATATAATAAATTATGAGCTTATCACTTCCCACCAATTGTTAATTGCATCCACTTGTTGCCCTATAGTTAAAAGGACTTTTTGCTTATTGGATAGATATAAATGAACAAAACTCTCCTTTATAGGCTTTAACCACCTTCCTATAGCCATTTTGTTTTCTCCATCAAACATTAGAGGTCTTATCTAGTAGAAGACTCTTATAACCTTCCAATTAATCTCTTTGATACTTGATGATGAGAATGCAAAATATTATATTTTATTCCCTTAACTCTTACCCTTTTACACCTATTTGATTCCTAAATATACTCATTATTTTTATATTTTGATTTAGAAGACAATTGGAGTGGCTAAGTGTAAAATGAAGTCAATCGAAGGATTTTGGATAATTTCAACATCACTCGGTATTTTGGGCATAACTCTCTCATCCGACCTCCGATTGAGATTATTAAAGATGTTCTGGAACAAAAGAAAATGTTATACAACTTTTATGCTAGGAGTTATAGGAGATAAGAACTATATCAAGGACAACTGAGTGGAGAAAAAGTATCAAAATATGTCAAAAAGGAGTTAAAGATTACACATGGTATCACTGTGTACCACATTTTCCATATTTAGAGGATTACTTGGAAAAAGTGATCAACATCAAAGTTGTATATCTCGAAGTTATTTAACTAATGCAAAAGAACCATGCAATTCTAATTTGAAATAAGGAAGTTATACTTGAAACAGTAATGCATATCTGGCGGACAGCAAATTGGCACTATCGGCGCCTACTCATAATTAACACCACCCATTCGGATAGCAAGGTGGCGCCAACGGTGCCAGCGGCTGATCAAAAATTTTATTTTCCAATTTTTTTTGGATTTTCGCATATTTTTGCTCTTTTTTAAATATCAGTTTCCTAGGATTTTTGAGGATTCTTTTGCTAGGGTTTGGAGAGGACTTCTCGATGGCTTTCAACAAAGAATTTTCTCTCATCTCTCTTTTATTTTATTTTATTTTTTTTGATTTCATGCCCTGCATGGCTAAATTTTTATTCTTAGTTTAAGGAGACAAAAGCCTCAAAATCTATATACCATGAGATCTATTTTGTTTTAATTGTTCAATTTATACTTTGAGTATTGAATGTTCTTCTTTGATTCATAATTATGATTGTTATGTTTAATTGTTACGAGATCTATGAGTTTATTATTCATCATAATCTATTGTTAGATTAGATATTAAATCCGTAATTATTTGATCTCTCTAAACTGCGAAGTAACTAGGGTTTGATAATTTGCTACTGTTATAGTTATTAAATATTATAAAAAATATTTGACTAAATTAAATGCAACCGCGTGTGTTTACATTATTTAGCTTCATCAATCTCTAAAAATCTTTAGGCTGCTATTAGATTAAATCTCTAGCACATGTCTGAGCTTGTTTAGTAGTTAGGGTTAATTGGATCGTGTGTTTCTAATTGATTATATCGAATGAGAGATAGGAAAAATAATTCCAATGGTAATTATTCAAAGTATGAATTGATTTATAATTGTGTCAATGATCAGTTATGAGATTTTGATGGTGGATGTTAACTTAAACCAAGATTTTCTTTTTTGATAAATTTCTTTCACAAAATTGCTCTGATTATACTCAAAACCCCCTCATTTTTCTTCACATTGTATAAAATTAAGCTAGATACTCCTCGTGGGATCGACCCTTACTTACACTACTACAAGTAAATTAATTAGAGTCAAGTTCTAAATTTGGTTATCTACGACAACACACCAAATTTTTGGCGCCATTGCTGAGGAGACATTCTAGTTGATTTTTGTACTTTTGTGATTTTTTCTATTCTTTTTTTTTTAGGATTCATTAGATTCTCCTTAATTGTTTATGATTGTTACTCGATCTTCTAATCAAGGTGATTTATAATATGAAGCAGAAATTGAAAGAACTTTGCATAGGTTAAGGAGTAAAGCTTAGATGAATTCAAAAAAGGGCGAGTCATGGCTGGAATCAAACTTTTAAAGAGCTTGTCACACCTGATTTGGATCAATAACCCTTATGCATAACTTTTCCTACTTTAGATGCTACTATTAATTTCGAACTAAAATCTGGACTAATACATCTCTTAACCATTTTTCATGGTCTTGTAGGTGAAGATCCTCACAAGCATCTAAAGGAATTTCATGTGGTGTGAACAAGTATAAAACTGACAGGAGTGACCGATAAGCAAATCAAACTGAGAGCCTTTCCATTCTCTTTGAAATATTTGGCTAAGAATTGGCTCTATTACCTACCCTCTGGGAGGTTATTTCTGAAAAAATATTTCCTAGCTTCAAGGGTGGCAAACATCAGGAAGAAATTTGTGATGTGAGACAACATAGTGGAGAATCCTTATATGAACATTGGGAGCATTTTAAGAAATTATGTGCATGTTATCCCCATCATCAGATTAGTGAGCAGTTGCTCATCCAGTATTTCTATGAGAGTCTTCTACCCACTAAAAAGATCATGATTGATGCTGCTAGTGGAGGAGCTCTAGTGGATAAAATTCTTGAAGCTGCAAGGAATTTGATTGCAAACATGACAGCTAACTTACAACAATTTGGCAATAGGCTTGATAAGTATTTCCTCCCTTGAACAACAAATTGCAGGTCTGACTTCTCTTATTTGTCAATTAGCTATAGGAAATATGTAGACAACAAAGGCTTATGGAATTTTTTAGTGGTAGAGCATCCAACTGATATATGCCCAACTCTTCAAGAAGAACCTATTAAGCAGGTGAATGTAATGGGTGGTTTTTCTGAACAACCACAGAGAAAGTATGATCCTTATTCTAACTCATATAACCCAGGATGGAGAAATCACTCCAATTTCAGCTATGGCAGCTCATAAGTAAATTAGCCCATAACTCAAAATCACCCAAATTTCCAGCAGTACAAGCAACCATACCCACCTAGACACTACAGGGACAAACTTCTAACTCTGGTATATTTTTAGAAGAAATTATTAAGTCTCTTGCCTCAACACTTTGCAATTTTAATAGGAGATGAAGGCTAGCATTCAGAGTTTGGAGAATTAGGTGAGTCAGGGTAACAACAATCTATCAGCTGGAGACACAAAGTTCAGGGAAATTGCCTTCTCAAACGGTGGTAAACCCAAGAGAGAATGTCAGTGCAATTATTTTAAAAAGTGGTAAGGAGGCTGAGATTCCAACAAAAGCAAACTCTATACCAATGAAGAAAGCAAAGGAGAAAGATGTTGTTCTAGACAAGAACCTTCCTAAGGATAATGAAGTAGTCAAATGTAAGTTTCTACCTCTTTCTGAATATAAACCAGTACCACATTTCATTAGACTTTAGCAGAATTTCACAAAATTAAGAACTATAAAGATTTCTATGAGACTTTTTATAAATATGAAGTAAATATTCCACTTTTTGATGTCATTAAATAAGTGTCTCATTATGCTAAATTCTTGAAAGAATTGTGTCCAACAAAGAGAAAACAGAAACTTAAGGGATTTGAAAAGATGAGAGTAGGGGAAATGTTTCTGCAATCATTTAAAGAAAAATTCCTACAAAGTGCAAAGAATGAGGTATGTTTACTATCTCTTGCATGATAAATAACACTAGACTTGAAAAGGCCATGTTAGATTTAGGAGCTTCCATTAGTGTTATGCCTTATTCTTTATATGCTTCTTTAAAACTTGGACCTTTGAATAAGACTGGTGTTGTGATTCAATTGGTTAATAGATCTATTGCCTATCCTAAAGGTGCAATTGAGGATGTACTTGTGCAAGTCAATGATTTAGTCTTGCTTGCTGATTTTTATGTGCGAGATATGGAGAATGGTAATCATACTACTCATATTCTGTTAGGAAGACCCTTCTTGAAAACATCTAAAACTAAGATAGATGTTCACAATGGCACACTTACTATAGAATTTGATGGTGAAATTGTTAAATTTAACATTTATGATGCCATGAAATATCCTAGTGATAATGATCCTATTTTCTTTGTTGATGTAACTGATTCTTGTGTACAAAAAGTTTTTGAACTTGATGGAAAAAATGAATTGGAAGTTGTCATTAGTAAACATCTTAAGAAAAAGAATTAATGTGTTACTTTTGAGTACTGATTTGGAGGAAACTATTGCAGCATTTGATGACTTTCAGAAGTTATTAGAATCAGGTAATGATCCTTACATTGAGTTACCGGTTTCTAACAAGAACCTTTTACCATTTGTTTTGCAAGCATCCATTCTAGATTTGAAGCCTCTTCCCAATCACCTCAAGTACATGTTCCTTGGAGATGAAGGAACTTTGTCAATGATCATCTCCAATAAATTCAGTGCATTAAAAGAAGAAAGACTTGTGCAAGTTCTTAAGAAGTATAAGAGGGCTATCAATTGGATAATGAAAGATATTAAAGGAATTGACCCATCTACTTGCATGCTTCATTATTTCCAATTTGCAATTGCTCCAGATTGAAGAAAGATGTAGTGAGTCGAGCCAACAAATATAAACAAAAGCGCTACTTGGGAGGCAATTCAAGAGGAGTTTGTGTTTTTTTTCTTATTTCTTTTTCTATTTTTACATTTATATTATCATTATTTTTGCATCTTCTTTGCATTTGACCTTACATTAGGGATAATGTAGGTTTTAAGTGTGGGGGAGGGGATTTAGATTTAGGTTTAGATTGTGTTTTATTTTTTATTTTTGCTTTTATTTTTGAAAAACAAAATTTGAGAGAGAGTCAATTTTACCCTTTGTTTTGGTGGTTTCCAATGATTTGAGGTTGAGGATGTCATGAGCAGGATTCAACTACTCTTGAAAATTTTATAACATGATTGGATAAGTAATATTTCCATTTGCAATTGCTTGGTTCAGTTATTTTTCTTGAAAATCATGATGATTAAATTTCATAGACAAAAGCTGGTGAGATTTTGAGCCTTTAGACTGACACATTCAAATCAATCTCATCCTTTTTTTCATGAGTGATTCTTTTTCATGAATTTATTTTCTAAAACTTGCCTTGATTCTCTTTGAGATCACATTGATACATGCATGTATAAACATGATTAAGGCTTTCTTTGTTTTGAAATTACATAAGCCAAATAGCCTACATTGTGATTAATTTTTCTTCTTGTTGATCCCCTTTGAGCTTTATAAATTTTTATTGTGAACCTATATTATAAGTTTGGAACCTAGAAAAATAATATCTTTACCCAAGCCATAAATCTAGTGGAGCATGGGTCATCATTGTGCTATGTATGTGTGTACAAGAAATAAAGTGTGGGGTATCAAAATTTGTTGAATGGCTATGATTGGTGAAATAGAACATGTTGTTGTTTTAAAATTGAAAACAAAATGTCAAAGTGAAAGAAAAAAAAAAGAAAAAGAAAATATCAAAATTCCAAGGGTAAGGGTATGTTTATATATCATGTATTCAAAGGTGAAAGAAAACAATTGATTTTACATGTCTTATATATTTGAGCATGAGTTGATTTATTTATGCTTCACTAGTTTCAATGGCTTTTGAGCTATATTTCAAAATATTTCTCACCTTTACCCTGAACCCTATTGCAACCCATAAAAAGTTCTTATGATTCATGATATGCATGTGATCCCAATGATGGAGAATGAGAACATATTCAAGCTTATGGTAGATCTTTTTCATTGGAATGAATTTGAGCGGAACATGTACCCTTCAAACACATGAGAGTAAAGCGTTTATTTCCATAAAGATTTTACTTATTTAATTTAAAACATCTTCAAGAGAGAATGCTTACCGAATAATTGTAAGTTATGCAAGAATGATTTGTTCATGATATATTATGAGTTTTGAAGAGTTTTGGTTATTCTTTATTTATGATAACTGCATCCTTGATGTTTTTTTAGGGGAGATCAAATATGAAATTTGCCCAAGGATGAGCAAAAGTTAAGTGTGGGGGAATTTGATGAGAATGCAAATTTTTATATTTTATTCCTTTAATATTTACCCTTTTCACCTATTTAGTTTCTAAATATACTCATTATTCTTATATTTTGATTTAGGAGACAATTGGAGTGGTTAAGTACAAAAAGAAGTCAATTGAAGAATTTTGAATAATTTCAGCTTCACTCCGTATTTTGGGCATAACTCTCTCATCCAACCTCAGATTTGATGATTAAAGATGCTCTAGAAATAATAGAAAAATTTATATAACTTTCATGTTGGGAGTTATGAGAGATAAGGACTACATCAAGGAAAACTGAGCGGAGAAAGTATCAAAATATGTTAAAAAAGAGCTGAAGATTACATAGTATCACTTGTGTACCACTGTTTCCATATTTAGAGGATTATTTGGAAAAAGTGATCAACATAAAAGTTATATATGTCAAAGTTATCTAACTAATTAAAGAAGAATCATGCAATTCTAAGTTGAAATTAGGAAGTTATGGTCAAAATAATGGATGCATGTATGGCAGATAATAAACCGGCACCATCGGCGCCGCCTCATAATCAACACAAACCCACCCGATAACAAGGTGGCATAGGCAACTGATGAAAATTTTTATTTTCTAATTATTTTTGGATTTTTGTGTATTTTGACTCTATTTTAAATATAAGTTTCCTAGGGTTTTTGAAGATTCTTTTACTAGGATTTGAAGAGGACTTCTTTGCGGCTTTTGACAAAGAATTTTCTCTCTTCTCTCTTTTATTTTATTTTCTTTGTGATTTTATGGCCCTGCATGGCTAAAATTTATTCTTAGTTTAAGAAGACAAAAGCCTCATAATCTATATACTATAAGATCTAATTTGTTTTAATTGTTTAATTTATACTTTGAGTATTGAATGTTCTTCTTTGATTCATGATTATGATTGTTATGTTTAATTGCTAAGAGATCTACTAGTTCATTATTCATTGTAATCTATTGCTAGATTAGATATCAAATCCATTATTATTTAATTCCTCTAATTTGTGAAGCAACTAAGGTTTGATAATTTGCTACTATTGTAGTTATTAAATCTTAGAAAGAATATTTGACTAAATTAAATAAACTGCATGTGCTTGTGTTGTTTAGCTTAATCAATCTCTACAAATCTTAAGGTTACTATTAGATTAAATCTCTAGCACATGTCTAAAGTTGTTTAGTAGTTAGGGTTAATTGGATTGCATGTTTCTAATTGACTATGTTAAAGGAGAGATAGAAAAAATAATTTCAATGGTGAATATTCAAAGTGTGAATTGATTTATAATTGTGTCAATGATCAGTTATGAGATTCTGATGATGGATGTTGACTTGAACCAAGGTCTTCTTCTCTAATAGATTTCTTTTACAACATTGCTCTTATTATACTCAAAACCCCCTCATTCCTCTTCACATTCCATAAAATCAAACTAGATACCCCTCGTGGGATCGACCCTTACTTACACTACTTTAAGTAATTTAATTGGAGCAAGCTTCTAAATTTGGTTACCTACAACAGCACACCACTTGGCAACTTAAATCTTCATTTGTTTGTGTTGGGAATTATCACATAGATAATTTAGAATAAGCTACATACCTTATTATGTGAAAATATAAGATTTGATCAATTTACCTTATGAGCCTCTTTGTCGTTCTATGGGTGACTTTCAGAGTCTCTAAACTTGTATACATTCCAAATACTTAGGGACTAGAACTGATGGATTCCCCAAGAATAACCATAGAAAATATATAAAGAGAGGGAGTCTTTTATGTATACAAGTTCTACTAGGAATAGGACTTATCCATTCACTTGTGCAACTATGCAATCCAAAACACACTTGGATTTGTATTACAATGTGGACACATTGTCCACAAATAACATCTCCCAATTGTACACATTGTATAATTAATCTTTTAAATCTTATATGATTTTTCACTTCATACAAGTAAATAGAACGTGTGACCTTATAAGAAAAGTTACCAATGAAGAGTGTCATATTAAGTTACCATCTAATTAACATAACACTACACTTTGCATCTTGTTCTTACCACAAACTATTTTAATCACACATTTTACAATATCTTTGATCCCTCTTGTAACTAATACAAATCATGTTGTTGTTCAAAACACATTAATACTCATGATTACATCAAAACGTATACAATATAATCGCCCAAGCCTTACCATGATGTGCTTTAACATTTATAGATACATAAATATATAAATGAATTAATTCTAGAGTATGAGTGACCCTTATAGCCTTACTAAAAGGCTTTCTAAATGCTTTGCCTGCCAAACAAGTCTAACAAATAGGTAAGCCAACTTTAGCAAGAGAACCCAAGAACCCTTCTTTGGCTAATTTGTTCATCCTATCCTATCCTAATTGAGTATGTCATTTAATTTATTCAGGCACAACATTAGAAATAGAAGAAGAAACAAAATTACCAACATAAGTTACAGAATCACTATAAAATTTTGTACAACCATAAAAATATTGCTTCTCAAATGACCATGACAACAAAATATATTGTCAAGGTAAATAGACAAACTCATGTCCTTAAATTAAAAAAAAAAAATCTAACTCAATAAGTGCTAGAATTGAAAGTAGATTACACTGGATCATGGGTGCATGAAGCTTATCATGTAAGGAGTAGAGTGCACTCATTGTCTATCTTGAGTTGATAAGTCTCAACTCCCACAACCTCTTTTTGTGCTCCATTCCCAACCATAAAATAATGTATACATGCTGAGATCCAACATAATTTACAAATTCAGCACGATAACATGCTATGTATTCAGTTGCTCCTATATCTATTATCGAATAAAGGAGAGAATGGGCCATAAACACATGAGAACAGACTAAAATTTTTATAAAATCAAGGTTAGGATACACTTTTTTCTACTTGGAATGTTCCTAAGCAAAATGACCATTTTGTCCATAATCATAGCATTTAAGTTCAGTTTTATCTTTTACTCCAACATGCTTTTCCAAGGTAAAGCAGGCAGTATGGTATTTTTTATATCATGCCTCATATGCTTGTTAGTCACTACTATGTTAAGCTATGGTACGTTGTTCAGGTTTGACCACAATATTCATTAGATGGTTGAGCAACTATACTCATTGAGAAGGCATTGAACCTTCCCGTGTCACATGTCATAGTTCTTTGTGTCTAACTTCTCACCTTTAGTGAGTTTTGCAATGATGCTTTTTGAGGCCATCTTTTACTAAAGTCAATGTGAAACCCAATCCGGCATATATCTAAAATATTATTTTATTTTAAGTTCGAGTAGACCTTGAAAAATTTTCATTCACATAATAAGAAAAAAAATGTTGCATTCAGAATATTAATAATAACCTCCCATCATGTAAATATAAAAATTTTACTATCTATCTTGCTTAAGATAAATATGGGAAGTATTCCTACTATTCACAACATATGATCATTCACCACATAGGAGGCTTTCTGGTGCTCATGCCAAAATAATTCAATGATTTTAAATTTAGCATAAAACGCATCCCTTTACAAGGTTTTAAATAAATGAATGATTACATCTCTTGATAAATCCTAATACATTCGACCAAACTAAATAATTAAATAAGAATGCTACACCATCTTTGATTAAAGTATTATTTTGGATCTTTATTCAATAATAGAATACACAAATTATTTCATGAGTACTTGAATAAAATTACATCCTCCAATTTATCAACCACTAATTTCATCTTATGGTTGATATACCACACTCTCTACTCAAGAGAATTGGCTTGTGGTCTGCGTAAAATATCTAAGGCTTCAATTTTCTAAGCCACATTCACATACACAAACATGCCATAAATATAGTTTAATTAACACATAACTAAGACAATAATTAACATGCAATTAAATAGATTATTCAAAGAATTAAACCACATAGGTTAAAATTATCAAGAATATAAAATTAACATAACCAAACATAAATAATGTGTATGTGCATGTGAATTTTATTTGTGAATTACATACATAATGTAAATGCATGACCTTAGATATTGTTTATTAATTGGATGAAATCAATAGTCATTTATTCAATTTATGCATTAAATATTTTAATTGCATAAAAATCTTATCACTTCATAGTTATTTTCAAATATCTCATTATTTAGTCATCTTTTGAATAATCTAATCCATCCATTGAATCCAAAACATCCAAAAACATAGCAAATGACTATGTAATAACCAAAATTTGAGTTTTAGGGATATAGATAAAAAATAATTATATGCATGAATAGAAGTGGGCATGAATAGTGTTCATGGTGAATTGTGTGCAAACAATAGTAAATAGTGACTTTGAGGGGCAAAAATTTTCCAACATGTATATGCTATTGAATTTTTAGCGTCTAATCCTCTTTCAGCTATCGGATTTCCAACATGACCTGACCTCTATTTACTACCAAATTTTCTAGATAACATTTCTAGAATTAGATTTCCATCTAATTGATAACTAGATTTCTATCTAGTTATTCATTAAAAAAAATTAATCTAGCAATCAAAGCCAGCCAAAGCCATGTGTATGAACACACATGTGTCATGAATAGAGAGGTGCATAATGTTCAAATGGCAAGAAGGTGTGGTAAGTTGCTTCTAGCGTGGACAGGAGGGTGCATGGATAGTGAGGGTGGAGGATTTCCAGGGACAAGCATATTTCCAAGGGGATCATAGTGTGTATGGTGGCAATGTTGTTTCCAACATGGACTGCTAGGAGCACATGGATGGATAGATATATTTCATGCAATAATGATGGATTTTCTAGCATCCATGTGTTACGAACGTATTATCATATCTTTTGGTCAATTAGGTATAATAAGCATGCTTGATGGGTTTTAACTAATTCCTTTTTTTATACCAAATAAAAAAATTAATATGAACACATCATCTTTTAATTTTAATATTAAAAGAAGAAAACAAATATTTTAACCCCTTACAACATAAATTTATCTTTCTAAGGATTAAAAATATCAATCCAAAATCCCTAAAAATAAGAAATTTTTTGTATTATTTTTAGGCGAAAGAAAATCAAAATTGTTCTAATACCATTGTTGGGAATTATTATATAGATAATTTAAAATCAGTTACACACCTTATTATGTGGCAGCATAAGATCTTATCGATTTATCTTATAAGCCTCTTTCTCATTCTGTAGGCGACTACCGGAGTGTTTTGATCGCGAAATCGGGTTCAAGAAATGCTGAGGAAGAAATAAATGCAAATGGAATGACATGACCAAAATTGGTCGCCTTTGGAAAATACCAAAGGATTTTTCCATTATTATTAATTTTTC
>JAYJMB010016383.1:0-44523 GCA_036873735.1 Pouteria campechiana
TGTAATTAGGACCACTTGTGGTCTGGGATGTGAACACACAATTTTTCTGATGTACACAGCAAATGTAATCAATTGAGAAAAATCAATAATAATGGAAAAATCCTTTGGTATTTTCCAAAGGCGGCCAATTCCGGTCACATCGTTCCATTTGCAATTATTTCTTCCTCATCATTTTTCTTATCCAATCAAAACACCACCCAAAATCTGATTTTCAAGAGATGGCTTTCTGCCATCCTCTTCATTCGCACCATGCATTTGTAACCCAAGCCCTTACACAACTCAACACCCCCCCTATGATTTGAAATAGTGCAAAACCCTCCTCTTCTAGGGCACGTGTTAAATCAAACCATTCTTCCAATCTAGCTACAAACTGAAAATAAAGTATTGGATAATCCATACTAGGTGTAGTAGGTTTGATTCCAGCAGTGGATTCTATAGGGAGAATGAAGAGAGAACGTTGGGCTTCCTTTTTTGCAACTTGCATGAAAAAATGCTCCAACGATGGGTTATATATGGGTGGCATTGTGCTTTTGAAAGTTGATTGAGGAGGTGACAGACACGGCTTGGGCAATGGGATGGGATAGAACCTAGGAATAGTTGAATATTTGCTCAGGGGAATGAAGGTTGGACCAAGAAGGAAAAAATGGGTTTAAACATTTCAAAATGAAGTGTTTTAAAAGCCCACCAATTCACACGCCCAATCAAGATGGTAGGCAGTAATGCCTGTTGATCACGTTCCTAAATAACTATTAATGTATTTTAAGAATTATTTCTCATTATTTTTCATTATAATTACCTTTAATGGGTGCTTTTTAAATTCAGAAAGATTTTTTAAAGATTTTATAAGCCATTTATCTTTTTATAAACTAATAGTCCTTTGTAAATTTAAAAATATTTTGATAAAACATACATATTTTGTAAACAACTTTAAAATATTGACAAAATTATAATTATGAGTAAAAAAGTGCAAGTACAAATGACATTACCCATGTTACTTATTATCTTTTTTCTACTTTTCATCCATTTTTGATGCATCTTCTTAAAATTTTCAAGAAGTGCCTAAATTTTTTAAATTATTTTGGAGTATAAGTGAAATGATATGTTAAGAGTTTGGTTTAATATGTTAAGAGTTTAATATGCAGAAGTACAACTTAACCTAAACTGAATTATAATATGGTTTGGTTAGAGTTTAGAATAACTACAATGCAAATATTGCATTATTGTATAAATTGTAGAAAAAAATGATTAAAGTACTTTTATGTTGGCTATGACGTAAAGTAATAAAAAAGTATTAAATGTATTTTTTAGATTATCATCATATAAACAAATAATAGAAACATTAAGAAAAGAATAATAAGTAAATTTCTTAGCCTAATCAAGGTATGCTTGATTATAATCAATCTAGTGTGCTTGATTACATTTTTAACCCAAACTGGGTTGGATGATCACTGATTAGTTGCTCGAAGCTTAACTAAACTTCAACTTGTCGTCAAATTTGGATTAGGTTATTTATTTTTTATATATTTTAATCCATTGAGAATTTTTAATTTGTCATGATTTTTAAGCTAATTAAGTATTTAAAAAATAAATTTAAGAAAAAACATCACAGTGAATTTTACCATGTAGACAGTTAGGAAATAACTTAATTTAATTGTTTAATATCAAATTAAAATTAAATACAAATCATAGAAGAGGTTTTACCATTATTTGGATAAAAATAAATGTCTAGTTAAATAATTTATTTTTATGTAACTTCATATGCTTAAATGATAAATCATTCTATTTTCATTCCAAACAATCTAGTAAAAGATATTTTATGTGAATTATATGCTTTAGATTAAAAATTCAACTAGAATAATTAAACAACAAATGACCAATTAAATAATTTGATGCCAACCATGATTATAATAGTCAAATTCTACGAATTAAAAGGTGATTTCAATTTTAAGACAAATCATAAAATATTAAAATTTATTTAATTAAGCACCGTATATTATAAAAAAATAAATCTTAAAGTATAATATTATGTTTTCTCTAGATAATTAAATTATTACCTATCAATTGTATATACTACAATTAAATTCAATTTAAAACCAATTTAAAACCAGCTGACAACCAATTTATCTAATTAAAACCAAAAATATATTTCATAATTAAAATTTTTTAATTATATTTATTACCCAAGCATTAATATTTAATATATATTTTACAAAACCCATCAATTATATATATTATTCAATTTTTAAAATTTTAAAATAAAAAACTTTTTATCATCCAAATTAATTCAACATATTTTCTTAAGTATTCATGATAAATTAAGTAGGCATTTGAAGTATGAACAAATTATCAAATTCTAGTCAAAACTCACAGCTGATACCATATGAACTTGAAGGCTATAGCGAAAGCATGGTTTTTTCCTTTAAAATTTCAAACAATTTTAAGTGTTGGAGCATCAATAGCCGCACTATGCTAGAGTCCGAAAGTTTTGGACACCGATTGAGTCCTCCATGATAGGCCGTCAACATTTTACAAAGGTGGTGGCTCATCCTCTCCGTGGGTGGGCCATCTTTTCTAGGCCATTGAAACCATCCACCCAAATGTAGAGATAACTTTATGGGGAAAATATCCAAGAAAAATATAATTAAAAAAGACACTCTTTGTAAAAAATTGTACAAAAAGAAATGGGTTAAGACGAAATTGATGATTGAGATTAAAAGAATAGGAGGCATAATTGAGATGGTGCGTGTAGCCACTCTTCCTATTCAGAGGAGTGTTAAACACTTCGTGTATGTGATTGCTTGTAAAAACATGCGTGCAATGGAATATTGGCAGCATGTCAAATGTCACAAAAAGTTGAGTAGCCAAGAAATCTGGGGATGCGGGATACTCGCTCAAAGATATTCATCAATTTGGATGGTAGAAGAGGACATGGGATAGACCACAACTTCTAAATTGTAAGACATCCAAATTTAATTTTTTAAATTTAAAATAAAAATTTTTTTGTCCAAATTAATTCATGTGTCACTAGGACACTAGGCACCTAGTATGGTAAGTGCTCGTCAATTTGATTAGGTCAAATACACATGCGTCGATTGGATCCCCATTTCTTCTTGTTAGCATTCACCTACCTCCTCTCATCACAAGCCTCATCCGCCTGTGATTTCCCACTCTCCATTTGCCCCATTTTCCCTAGGCTAACTAGGCCCACTCTCAATTCTAAAAGTAATGGCCCACAAAGTTGCAGTTTCTACGACTTGTGGGACCAGCAAAAATGCCCAGGATGGAAGAAGCTACGTCCCCATCTCAACCTTCATCGTCTAGTAGGACATGCTCAGGAACTCAAGCAGGTAACCCATCATCCCAAAGCCATGTGAATGAAAGGGAACATGAGGCTTGACCAGGAGGAAGGGTTGAGCCACGACCTACAATGTATGACTTGAAATCACTTCCTGTGAAAATAGAGGGAAGGAAGGAATCAATTGCAAAGTTTGAGCTACGTGATTTGTCGGCATATTATTTTGGCGGGGAAGAACAAAAATTCAAATTCTATACTTCAACGTTAGGGAGATCGGTGCATGTGCAAAAGAAAATTGACTTGGATTTTCTTAATGAATGTAAGTTTGACATTAGAGCCATGCAAAATTGCAAAGGTTGGGGTGAGCTTTTGCAATATGATGTACCTATCTATAGGGAACTAGTGCTCATTTTCTACTTCAATTAGAATCTTCACACTTATAAATCGATGGTAAAGGGATTAGAGGGTAGAGAGAGCCCCATCACCTCCTCGACCCTCACCCCCATCTCCACATGCTCATAGATCTTTCGCATATAGCATGCTGGCAATGGAGGTGAGAGAGTTGAGGACTAAAGTAGTTGAGTTAAGAGGAATACTCTCAACTATAGCTCAGAAGTTAGATATACCCCTTCCTCACTCCAGATCACCATAGTTTGCACTATATCCATCCATAGTCCACCCTGCTCGGGACCTCAAGCACCATGCACCCTCTCTAGGTACAGACCACCATGCTCAAGATCCCAAGTAGCCTGCAACCTCTCCACCTACAGTCCACCATTTAGGATCTCGAGCTGATGTTTTTTATTGATGAGCTCACCTCTGACTAGGCTACCATTGAAGGGAAGCCTTTCATGCCATTGTCTTCCCTGCTCCATGAAGATACTTCTTGTTAGGATCGTCATTGGAGGTTTTATGATTTGTTAACTTTGTGCATTGGAAAATGTAAAGCAAGTATATATTGTACAAAATATTTTTGGGATAATGAAGTGATATTTCCATATTGTGTAATTGTTTGCAATTTCATTACCTACTATCAAATGTTATGCAATGCAATCTTTCTTGCTTAGTCAATTCTTGTATGCAATTCCCCATTTTTACACATGTTTGAAAACATTGGATGTTTATTCCGACTACGATATATCTCCCAATCGGACAGATCGCTTAAATTTCAAACTCCAATGTCATCCCTTATCTATTAAATTTCATATGATATTAATTTTTCCATGCTAAAAGCACCTTTGTTTTGGATGCCCACTATTTAAAGAAGAGGTGCCTGGCATTCCCATACCACATGCCAGTTGTGCCTGATTGGCAGGTAGTACCATAGGCACCCGCAGTACCGCCAGCCCATGGATAGTAGAATGGGTGTGGGAGAAAATCGACCATAGGCAGTTTTACATACTACCCACCATATCGCCTATGGAACAATCAATACATGTAGGCGCCAGCAATACCGCCTGTCGTACTATGTGTAGTCTCACTCCATTTTTTAAAAATTTAACATAAGACATCAATTTTAAATATAAATTGCAATGTAGACCTGCCCCATAATGTCTAATCTTATAACTTCTACATCCCTCTCACCACTACCAGCATTTTTAATTTTCTTTTTTCATTCATTTCCATTCAACCAACTAGACCTCGTATATATGAAGGATCAAATTTCTTATGCCTATTTTATTTCACTATGAAAAAAGATATAAATAGCAAGTTTTACTTACACATAGGATGACAAGTGGTACCGTGGGCACCTGCATGTATTGGTTGCCCCATAGGCAATATGTAAAACCATCTATAGTCGATTTTCTCCCACACCCATTCTATTGTCCATGGGTGGGCGGTACCATGGGTGCTTGCTATACCGCCTACCAATCAGGTGCATTTTGCAGGTGGTATGGGGTTGCCAGGCACCTCTTCATTAAATAGTGGACATCCAAAACCAAGGTGCTTTTGGCATGGAGAAATGAATTTCATGCGGAATTTAATAGACAAGGGATGACATTGGAGTTTGAAATTTAAATGATCTATCCGATTGGGAGATATATTACAGCAAGAATAAACATCCAATTTTTATGAACATGCGTCAAAAGGGGGAATTGCATACAAGAATTGACCAATCAAGAAAGATTGCATTGTATAACATTTGATAGCAGGTAATGAAATTGTAAATAATTATACAATATGAAAATATCACTTCATTATCCCAAAATTTGTTTTTGTATAATACATACCGGCTTACATTTTCCAATGCCCAAAGTTAACAAATCAGAAAACATTGGATCCGATGATGATCCTAATGAGAGATATATTATGGGAGCGGGGAAGGCGATGGAATGGAAGGCTCCCCTTAAGCGGTAGCCTGGTTAGAGGTGAGTTCATCAATAGAAAACATTGACTCGAGATCCTTACCAAGGTGGATTGTAGGTGGAGAGGTTGTAGGTTGCTCGGGATCCTAAGCGGGGTGGTCTATACCTAGAGAGTGTACATGGTGCTCGAGGTCTCGAGTGGGGTGGACTATGACTAATGATGATGTAGGTTGTAGTGGCTCGAAGTGAGGAAGGGGATATCTAGCTTCTAAGCTATAGCTAAGAGTATTCCCCTTAACTTAGTGACTTCAGTCCTCAACCCTCTCATCTTCATTGCTAGCATGCTATACGTGAAAGATCTAGGAGCACATTGAATGCGGGTGAGGCCCAAGGCTGTAATGGGGCTCTCTATGCACTAGACCCCGAATCTGAGCGCCTCTCTCTACTCTCTTCAGCCTCTGGCTCCCCCTAGGAAGGGATCTCATCTGCTCCTTCCTCAGAGTTGTTTTCATCCTCTTCTTCCATTTCTCTCTTGTTCTTCTCATCCATCTCATGCATATACTCAAAGACCTGAATGCCCATTCTTTTTAGGAAGGTAGCTCCTACCCAATCATTCTTAAGCGAGAACACCTAAAGGTAAGCCTCCCCATCTAGCAAAATTTTGAAATGCTCAAATATTTTTGTCAGCCACACACCACAAGGCATGACAACATCTATCCTCTAAGGTAGGTGACTAAAGGCTGTAAACATAAGCTTTGGTAGGCTGACCCTTTGGTAAGAGTAGATTTTTCACAGTGTTCGAGCCTCAGAGTGAGTTACTTGCTCCATCGTTCCTAGCTTATGCATGATCATGCTTTCCAAGACCTTTCTGAGCATTCTAAGTTCAATATCTAGGTCTCTTGTTCTCATAAATGAATTAGCTGAAGTGTATTCATGGTTAATGGACAAGTTGTTGAAGATTTGCTCCTTAGTCAACCCATCATCCTCTTCAAAATCCTAAACACCAAGTATTTTAGCTAGATGTTCTTTGATAGACAGTTCAATTGTGGCAAAATCAATTTCCACTTGCTTTATCATCAATTTATAAGTGTGAGAATTCCAGTTGAAGTAGAAAATGAGCACTAGCTCCCTATAGATAGGTGCATTATATTCCAAAAGCATACCCCAAACTTGATAATTTAGCATGGCTCTAATGTCAGACTTACATTCATCAAGAAAATCCAAGTCAATTTTCTTTTGCACATGCAACGGTATCCCTAACATTGAAGTATAGAATTTGAATTTTTGTTCTTCCCCACCAAAATAATATGTCGGCAAATCACGCAGCTTAAACTTTGTATCCGGTACCTTTCTTCCCTCTACTTCCACGAGAAGTGATTTCAAGTCATACATTGAGGGTCATAGCTCCTCCCTTCCTCCTACCTGAGCCTCATATTCCCTTTCATTCACATGGCTTTGGGACAAATGGTTACCTACTTGAGTTTTTGAGCGTGTCCTCCTAGATGATGAAGGTTGAGAGGCGACGCAACTTCTTCCGTCCTAAGCCTTTTGCTAGTTCCACAAGTCTTAGAAATCGCAACCTTAAGCACCATTACTTCTAGGATTGAGAGTGGGCCTAGTTAGCATGGGGAAAATGGGGCAAATGGAGAGTGGGAAATCATAGGCCAATGGGGCTTGTGATGGGAAGAGGTAGGGGGGTGTTGATAGGGCAAAATGGGGATCCAATCGACACCCAGATTTTTGACCTATTTGAATCGACGAGCGCTTATGACCAAGGGTGCCTACCATACCGGGCGCCTAGTGTCCCAGTGACATGTGAATCAATTTGGATGGTAAAAAGTGCTTTTATTTTTAATTTAAAAAATTAAATTTGGATGTCTTACAATTTCAAAAGTTTGGTTTATCCCATGTCCTCTTCTACCATCCAAACTAATGAATATCTTTGAGTGAGGATCTTGCATCCCCAGATTTCTTAGCTACTCAACTTTTTGTGACATTTGACGTGCTGCCAATATTCCCTTGTACGCATGTTTTTAGAGGCCATCACATACATTTAGTGTTTGACACTACTCCGAATAAGAAAGAGTGGCTACACGCACCATCTCAATTATGTTTCCTATTCTTTTAATCTCAATCATCAATTTTGTCTCAACCCATTTCTTTTTGTACAATATTTTACAAAGACTGTTTTAAGTGTCTTTTTAATTATATTTTTCTTGGATATTTTTCTCCATAAATTTATCTCAACATTTGGGGCCTGGAAAAGATGGCCCACCCACAGAGAGGATGAGCCACCACCTTTGTAAAATGGTGGTGACCTATCATGGAGGACTCGGTCAAGTCCAAAACTATGGTACTCTAGCATAGTGCGGCTATTGATGCTACAACACTTGAAAATTGTTTGAAATTTTAAAGGAAAAAACCATGTTGTCCCTACTGCCTTCAGGTTCATATGGTATTAGTTGTGAGTTTTGACTAGAATTTGATAATGTTTTCATACATCAAATGGCTACTTACTTTATCATGAATACTTAAAAAAATATATTTTGAATTAATTTGGAACGTAAAAAGTTTTTTTTTAATTTTAAAATTTTAAAATTGAATAATATATACAATTGATGGATTTTGTAAAATATATATTAAATATTAATTCTTGGGTAATAAATATAATTGATAAATTTTAATTATGAAATATATTTTTGGTTTTAATTAGATTAATTGGTTTTAAGCTGGTTTTAGATTGGTTTTAAATTAAATTTAATTGTAATATATACAATTGATAGGTTATAATTTAATTAATTAGAGAAAAAATAATATCATACTTCAATCTTTATTTTTTTGTAACATACAATGCTTAATTAAGCAAATTTTTCTATTTCATGATTTGTCTTAAAATTAAAATCACCGTATAATTAGTTGAATTTGAATATTATAAATCATGGTTGGTATCAAATTATTAATTGGTCATTTGTTGTTTAATTTTTCTAGTTGTATTTTTAATCTAAAGCATATAACTGACATAAAATATCTTTTACTAGACTGTTTGTAATAAAAATAGAATGATTTATCATTTAAGCATATGAAATTACATAAAAATAAATGATTTAACCAAATATTTATTCTTATCCAAATAATGGTAAAACCACTTCTATTATTTGTATTTAATTTTAATTTGATATTAAATAATTAAATTAATTTATTTCCTAAGTGTCCACATGGTAAATTTCTTAAATTTATTTTTTAAAATACTTAATTAGCTTGAAAATCATAACAAATTCAAAATTTTCAATGGATTAAAATATATAAAAAATAAATAATTTAATCCAAATTTGGCACCAAGTTGAAGTCTATTTAAGCTTTGGGCAACTAATCAGTGATCATCTAACCTATTCTAGGTTAAAAATGCAATTAAGCATACTAGAGTGATTGTAATCAAGCTAGGGGTGTAAGTAGGGGTGGGTTTAACCCAAACCCGATAGCCTGAACCCCCATTTTAGGTAGGATTGGGGAGGCATTAGTCAACTCGAACTCACACCTGCACCCAAACCCGCATCTACTTAGGGTTAGGGGTGGGAAGGGGGTCGAGCAACCTGCTCCAACCCAAACCCGCATCTCTTTATTAAAAATAAAATAAAAATATGCCCTATGAATAATGGTATGGCCACTTGGGGTTAATCCTTCCATCCAACTTCAGCCCACATGAAAATAGATAAAGAATACTAATAAAAATATAGATTATAGTAAAATAAGAAAAGATTACTAAAGTAAGTTGGAATAGATAAATGTGATATCAATTTATTATTTACACTTATAATGCATTTACATCACCAATGGTGGGTGAGTAGGTTGATGTACAAATTTTGTATAGTAAATAAATACAGCTGAAAAAGATACAATTATTGTAACAATCTTAATATCATTAAATGTCTAAATACAAAATGATAGATGTTCAATCTTTTAATCGCGTAGTTACTTTTGTATAAATAAAACTCTTTATTTTCACTAAAATTTCCTTGTTATTGCTTTTGAGACTTCATCAACTGCTTTAACCTATTCATACTTTTTTAAAAATAAAAAAATCAAAAGAGAAAGCAATGTTGAATCCACCTAAGTTCAACTCGAACCCTTACTTGAAGTTAACTCCCACATGTAGGGTTAGGGTAAGGGTTGGGAAAAGGTTATAAAAGTAAGGGTTAGGGTTAAGGTTGGGAAAAGATTGTAGAAGTGAGGGTTAGGGTTGGACAAAACCAAACCCGCCCCAAACCCTCTCAATTTACACCCCTAAATCAGGCATACCTTGATTTGGCCAAGAAATTTACTTATTATTCTTTTCTTAATGTTTTTATTATTTTTTTAAATTATGATAAGCTAAAAAATATATTGAATACTTTTTTATTACTTTCTGCCATAACCAACATATAAGTACATTAGTCATTTTTTCTACACTTTATACAATAATGTAATATTTGCGTTGTAGTTATTCTAAACCCTAACCAAACCATATGATAAATCAGTTTGGGTTAAATTTTACTTCCGCATATTAAACTCTTAACATATCAACTCACCTGTACTCCAAAATAATTAAAAAAAGTTAGGCACTTCTTGAAAGTTTTAAGAAAATGCACAAAAATGGATGAAAAGTAGAAAAAGATAATAAGTAACATGAGTAATTTCATATGTACTTGCACCTTTTTACTCATAATTATAATTTTGCCAATATTTTAAAGTTATTTACAAAAATATGTATGTTTTATCAAAATATTTTTAAAATTACTAAATACTATTAGTTTATAAGTTAATAAATGGCCTATCTAATCTTTAAAAAATCTGTCTGAATTTAAAAGGCACCCATTAAAAGGTAATTATAATGTGAAATAATTCTTAAAATGCATTAATATTTATTTAGGAATAATTATTAAAATGCATTTAATAATTCTTAAAATGCATTAATGCACAACACCACCCATCTACAACCCATCATCGGAGCATTTTTAAATGCAAGTCGCAATAGAGGAGGCTTGACGCTCTTCATTCTCCCCATAGAATCCACTGCTAGAATTGCACCTACCATCCCTAGTATGGATAATCCAACATTTTATTTTTAGTTTGCAGCTAGATTGGGTGAATGGTTTGATTTAACACATGCCCTAGAAGAGGGGGTTTTTGCACTATTTCTAATCACAAGGGGGTGTTGAGTTGTGTAAGGGCTTGGGTTACAAAATGCGTGGTGGGTTGTGAATGAAGAGGATGGTGGAAAGCCATCCCCTAAAAACCGGATTCTAGGTGTGTTGCGGTTGAGCCAGAGGCGGTACCGCAAGCACTCTCCATACCGCCTGCGGTCTCGCAGGTGCTTGCCATAGCTCTTGGGGTAAATCAGGTGGTATAAGGATTTAATTTATGCTATAGGAAGGAATAAATACATACTCATCCTTGTTCATATAGTGTATTTTTATTAATTTACTATAATTTTCAAGTTATTTGATTTACATTGAATTACATTATTTTACAACAATTTTCAAGTTATTCAATTTACACCATCCTCAGCTCAAACTATATTTTTGCGACAATTAAACATTATATTAGGGGAATAGTTTCGTTTACCCATGAGGTCCTATGAAGCCCTTCATACATACATGGTTGAGTTAATGTAATGCCCCACTTTGAATAATCCTATTCTTATAGGGATGGATAAATCATGGATCTAAAAGCCAAACAAGTTGAGCCAGAAGTATATGGATGGGGTTCAACAGTTTTTGAAGTTTGCCAAGCTGAGCATGGAAGGTGATGGCATGATATTTTGCCCATGTATAGCTTGTGACAATAAAAAATTACTGCCACTCATAGAGGTAGGATGACATTTGTATAAGAATAGGATGATTGGACACTATATAGTCTAGGTCAACCATGGAGAAAATAGGATCGAGTGCAAGAACACATCGGAGAACCATCAATAGGCAGCTTTGAGTGTGATGAAGATCTTGTAGGGTGCTATGGGACATGCAGGATGCATGTGGAACACACAACACTAGCTCTGATGTTGGGGAGATGGGGGCTCATTAAGAATATGAGAAGTTGCTTTAAGATGTGCAACGTGAGTTATACCCAGGGTGTAAGAAGTTTTCTTTACTAGGTTTCCTGGTGAGGTTAATGAGCTTAAAAGTGGCAAACCGATAGAGCAATAAATCTTTTGATATGCTGTTAGAGCTTTTGAAAGATGCTTTACTAGAAGGAGAGTTGTTACCTACAAATTTTTATAGTGTCAACAAGATTATAAAAGAAAGTGCCAATCTTCAAAGTTGTCCAACATGTGGTACATCACGTTGGGAAGATAATTAGACAAGTAATAAGAAGCAAATCCCCTACAAGGTGTTATGCTATTTTCCTCTTATTCCCAGGTTATAGAGATTATTTTGGTCGACAAAGATGACACTTGATATGGTATGACATAAGGAAAGTCAAGTTGAAAAGCCTGGCGTCATGTGACATTCTGGTGACTCCATGGCATGGAAGGAATCTGATAAACAGTTCTTGACTTTCGCAAATGATCCACAGAACGTCAGGCTAAGGTTGGCGAGTGATGGTTTCAATCCATTTGGTAACATGGGGATAATGCACAATACGTGGCCAGTCATCCTACTGTTATATAACTTACCTCCATGGAAGTATATGAAACAATAGTTCACTGTGATGACTTTACTTATTCTAGGTTCTAAGGCTCCAGGTGCGGATATTGATATTTACATGCAGCCACTACTTGATGAGTTGCTAACGCTATGGGGCGAGGGGGTCCAAATCTTTGATGCATCGTCTAGACAACAATTTAAGATGCGGGTTTCAGTGCTGTGGACTACAAATGACTTTCCTACATATGGAAACATCTCTAGGTGGTCAACCCATGGTTATCTTGATTATCCTAGTTGTAATAAAGTTGTAGCATCAGAACAGTACACATCTAAAAAATGTTTCATGGGACACCATTGCTTCTTACTTTCCAACCATATCTGGTGAAGGAACAAAAAAGACTTTAATGGCTGAACTGAGAGCCAACGTGCCCCAGGAGAACTATCTAGGATGAGGATTTTACAGCAATTGCAACTACTACCAAATAGAATAGCTAAAAAGTACCCATCCATATTGAAGAAAAGGGAGCATGGAAAGGACAAGCTGAATTAGACCAAGAAAAGTATCTTACATATTGGCCCAATCTTGTAATCCGGTATAATCTTGATGTAATCCATCTGACCAAAAATGTCTGTTATAACCTATTGGGAACCCTGTTGAACATTGACAAGAAGTCAAAGGATACACATAATGTGCATCGAGACTTGGAGAATTTGGGTATTAGAAAGGAATTGCACATTCGCAAAGAAAATGAGGGCTATGTGAAACTTACATCATGCTACACCTTGCCACCGATGTCTCGTAGGCCTTCTATGCTTTCTTAAGGGATACTAAGTATCTAGATGGATGTACTGCCAATTTATCAAAATGTGTGAATGTAGAAGATGTATGGTCTCAAGCCTCACGACAGTTATATCATGTTACAACATATCCTTCCAGTAGGCATGCAGGGATTCTTGAACAGTGACATTTCTAATATCATATCTGAGCTTGAAAACTTTTTCAAATAGCTATGCTTAATGACCTTACAAGAAAGCATCCTAATGTATCACACAAACAATATTCCTCTAATTTTGTGCAAATTGGAACATATTTTTTTACCAGCATTTTTTGATGTGATGGTCCACTTTTGTATTCACCTTCCCAGAGAAGCTTTGCTTGTCGGACCTGTGCAATTGAGAGGTATCATTGAGAACTCTACACATATGACACCTTCTAAACATATAAATAGTCAATAAATTAACTTAACTTTTTTAGGTTCTCGGGCAGCCTTAAAGCGAATGTAGCTAATAGAGCTTGTCTGGAGGGTTTAATTGTAGAGATGTACAAAGTTAAGAAATGTATTACGTTCCTATCAATGTATCTATGAGATGTTGAAACTTGCACTAATTGCCAAGAGCGAAATGTGGATAGTAGATATAAGGATAAAAAAGGCATGACTCTTTAGGGCTAAAAAGAAATGTAGACAGTTATCCCATGCAGATGCATAGAGGACATGATGTCCAAATCAAATATCAGAGGAGATATGGTCCCTAGAAAATGGTCCACTTATAGAGCAATCAATAACATACTTAGGATGCATTTTGGACAGAGTTAGATTTTTCACCTTAAAGCATGACAGGCATCACGGAACCTAGAATAGTGGTGTTATTGTGCAGTGGGATCTCTCAGGTGAGGTCGTAGATTACTATGGTCGGTTGCAGCATGTCATAGAGTTACCATATATATTTGGGTACACATGCATCTTATTTCAATGTGACTAGTTTGACACCAGTAGGAAATCAGGGATCAAGTTTGAGCTTCATTGCATAAGTATTAATATCAGTCATCTATGGTATAAGGATAATATTATCTATATCTCAACAGTGGGTGGGATATCTGATATTCAAAGATATGCCATCGTGGATTAAGTAGATTTGGACACCAAACGTGAAGATCATGATTAAGGCACAGTACGCTAAACCTCACCTTCTCGTAAGGCACACACAGGCTTTCTTACATAATTTCTATACGTCATTCATTCAAATATACCCTAACTATGAAGTCTAATTAGTTACTTAGAATTTGGACCATTGTTGCGATCAAAACTTAATGAAAAATGACCTCTAGGAGATTTGGGGTGGGAGGCGGTATCGCAGGCGGTATGAGGGTACCACCTGTGGTGCTACTTTTGGGTAAATTCCCATGGCCATATCCCTGCTTGATGGTAAGCCTTATGGTAGGTGCCTGTGATCCCACCTATGAGGACAAGTGGTACCGCGGGCGCCTACTATAGGCGCCTGTGGTTCTATATTTGCCATAATCACTTCTTGTTAGCCACCAATTCTGTCAAGAGTTTTTGCATATTAATAGTATAAGCTATTGAGATTTGCTTCATTCTTTACATATAATTTGGCATAAGTTCTGATTTAGAAATTATTCTTTAATTATACATCATGTTCATTAAATCGCTGCTCCCATTCATCCACATAGGTTGCATTCATCATTCCGTCAAAAAATGTAACCTAATGATTTTGACAAATATCATTCTTATATTTTGTAGGTATTTGACCATGATCCTTGGATGCGGTCGAGGATGGGCTTATTTTACATACCCTGCATGGCTTGCCTCTGATGCGTCTCCTACACAAGAGGACAATGTGGACATCTCACTACCTGCGGAGTAGGCATCAGTTGAGACACAGGAATCTACATGCCCCCTTGGAGCCCAACTACCACCACACACCAGCCCATGCCCCAATGCCTTTGGATCTAAAATATAGGACTTTCCTTCATCATCAGGGACTAAGGCGACCTCTAGTGGTATGTTTTGCACTACTATACATTTCAATTATGGGTGGAACACATTTGTATCATAAGTTCTCAATGTAAATACATTTCATGTCGTCTAACATGCTAATATTGTTTCTTGAGAGGAAGTAATAAAAGGAAATGGGTTCCATCAAAGAACTTATTTATCAATCATATGAAGAAAAGCCTTAATGTACTACCTATTAAGATCGACCCTGACATAGAAAATCCGGCAACTGAACAAGGTTGGAAGCATCTTCCAAGGACCATTCACTATATTGTGAGGGCATTAGCATTGATGGTAGATAAAAGAAAATGGGTAGATGTTACTAAAGAAGAAACACAACCCATGAATTACCGAATTGGAGGTAAAGAAGGATACAACACTCATTTACAAACTCCAAGTTAATCATGCTCATGATATTATTAATATCATCTAACTTTCTTGGCTTCCTTTTACAGTCATGCTTTGATATTAAGGACATTTATCAGGGTTGGGTCAAATTGATCATTGAAGACTACTTCAAGACTAGTTACAAAAGGGTGTAAAAAGACTATTACGATCACTACTCCAAATTCGTAAGTAAAGGTGAAGATTCAGTTACTTCACCCCCCACAAGAGTGAAGATTTCCCATTGGACCTTCCTCTGCACTTTAGTTTCCCTGAATTTCAAGTGCATTACCTTTAAATATAATTTTTACACAATTCCTTAGAGCGTCCACTATACCTTGACTATTTTTCCTATAACATGACTATGAGTGTTCCCCTTGCTTGCCTTAATATAGCATAAGTCATCGATAGCTAAGGATAACAGAAAGAAGATGAAGTATACACACTGCATGAGGTCAAGGCCATTTATGGTTGTTCTGGTTGAACGGGTAGAGATATTGCTTTTCATAGTTACTAATTGTCATTTCTATTTAAAATCATTACTTTTATACATGATAAATACTTATGTTTTACGGAATAGGAGAATGAAGACCTTAATAGCCAAATCAACTGGATTGAACTATTTAAGGAGACCAAGATGCATAAGTCAGATGGCAAATTCATAACCCTAGAGGTAGAGGATGCATACGTGAGAACAACTAACTTTTTAATTATTTTATAGATTTTCAAGATTTCTAGCCATATATTGTCTTATGACCCCTACTACTGATTTTTTATTAACCCTACAGAAGAAGATGGTAGAGATAGAAGCAACTAGCTTAGAGTCTGTAAAGTCACCCCTCACATCAGATGATATCTATGATAAAATAATAGGAAAGAGCTTTGGATACATTAAAGGCTTATGACACATTTTGAAGCTACTGAAGAGTTGGTTTAGTTCTGATTGGGCTAATGGATCAAGCACATCACTCAATTTACCCCTAGCTTCTATATAAGATAAGCTGACCTCCACCAAGGAAGAACTTAGGAGTACCAAGGAAAAGCTAGCAACCGCCAACCAACGGATTGATGCACTATTAGATGAAACAAGACACATTAGGTCATTGCTAGAGTCATGGCTCAATCAGCCAACACCTTCCTCATTGGCCACATCTCAATTGGGCACTCTAAAATTTCCAAGAGGTAATTTAATGTTTTAAATTTGATAAACTATTGCATACTAGTTCTATTCTTTTTTTTTTTTATTTTCATACCCTGATATGTCAATCCTATTTATTTTTTATGTGAATAGGACTGTCAAACAATGAGAAGAGTCAAGGAAAATAATCACCTTATGAAGACCACAGGCTCGTACCGCTAACGTGTAGAAGTTTAGCTCCCTAGTAGTTTAAAAGAGGCCTCAACCTGTGGGTGATCCTCAAAGTTTTCTTCTTTGTTTATTTCAGTAAGTGTGAATAATTTTCTATTTTACTCTTCCAAAATTGTGTAAAGTTTATGACATATTATTTGTTCATTCATAGTGTTTTTATGACTCATATGATGTATGTGTTATTTTGGGTTTAAAGCTTATATAATACAATTCTATTTTTTATTTCCAATGTTTTACCCATACTTATGAAAGAATAGGTATTGTAATGGTAAATAAACATAGCGAATTGCCAAATATAATAAAAATGTTTGTTGGCCGCATTTAATGTAAAGCAGCAAAAAATTTGGCTATATTTGACCAAAGGCAACCATTTGAATTTGGTCGCGTTTGCTCAAATGCAATCATTTTTGGATGGCTATGTTTGGTTAAACATAACTAACCCAATTTGGCTGCATTTGAGCAAACACACCTGAATTTGAGTTGGGCGCATTCGACCAAACGCAGTCGTTTACTCAAATGCAGCCAACTCAAATTCGACTGCATTTGGTCAAATTCGGCCAACCAGTTGGTTGCTAACCAACCTAGAATGCTTACTTTTGCTCAAATGCGACCAATGTCAGTATTATTTTATATGATTTTAATGATAGCAAAACTTGTATTAAGATAAGAAATTTATATACTTAAATCTCTAACAATCATATGCATGATTATAAATTGATAAACGTTAATTGATATAAACATAATTATGAATATTTAATTATACAAGCATACATTCTTTATGTTACGATGCACTTAAACTTATTCATTAATGCATTAATTTGTTGAATCATACAAAGCACTATATTTACTTAAGCTTTCACAATATGCTCTTAATAAAAATATATATTATCCTTGCTTTACAACATACTAAAATCACAAGTGGATAAAATATATTATGTTAATGAATCTGAAAGCTAACAACATAGCAAGTACAAAAAAAATTTAAGTGCAGGATCATAATCATCTGCAACAAACTACTATAAATATCTGCTACATTCCAAAGAAACTGAACTAATGAATATCATGAAAGAAGAAGAAGAAGAAAGTAGAAGACAAGCAACAAAAAAGGTTGCATTCTCTAAAAGAAGACTTCCACGGATAAATACAATGGAAGAAAATAAGGCTTAGAAGATGTGCTACAACAAGCTTACCATATCTGTTAACCTCAACAAGAAATTTCCATAGACAAATGCAAAACAGAAGCATTTGAAGATGAAACCATGTTCGAAGAGCATAAAGATTGTTCAAGAAATTTGAACTATCTACAACGACCAGACAAAACTTGTCTGAGACAAAGAAAAAAAGAAGAAGCTTTATCAAAAACTTTGACAAGGGAAGAAAGAAGGAATAACCGCCCAGACAATCATGCATAAAGTGAAGAAAACTTTATCTGAGTAACAAAGTTAGAAGAACGGATTTGTCTGAGGATAAAAGGTAAGAAAAAGGAGTGTAACTTCAGCTAAGCCAAGACAAACAAATCAACATTGAAGAAATAAAGAAGTTGCAAAAACAAAATCCCTTCTGATTCTTGAAGAATGTAGACCAAATGTGAAACTCCACTTTGACTGCAGATCAAATTCTTATGTTACTTCCTACAGACAAAGCAACAAACAAAGTGGAAGACGAAGTAGAAGTTTTAAAGTGAGCATAGACAAAGCTGCACAGATAAAGTAGTTGCTTGGACAAAAAAGGACTTCAACAAACAAAGGCACATTCATCTGCAACTTACTATAGATAAACCTATATGTGACATGCAAAGTAATACATCCAAGACAAAGTAGAGCAGAGTTTGTCTATCACTTGCATCAAATGAATACTACACCTCATCTGTTCGAGCAAGACGAAGCAGAATTCATCTGTCACCTCTAACAGATGAATATGGAACAAAAGAAGAATATCACACTTCATCTGTTCATGAAAGTTTGCCTATCGATCAGTTCAACTTTGTCTACACCACCCAAAGTTCATCCGTTATTTATGATAGATAAAGCGTATTCATAAAGGATCGAATGACAGGAAAATCTCATGGAGGAATTAATGCAGACAAAGCAGAGTTTGTCTATTGATCAGTTTAACTTCTTCTGTGCCATTTAGAGTTTGTCTATTACTTACAAAAGATAAATCACTCTTATGAAGAATCAACTAAGAGAAAAAGTAATGGAAAAATTTGTCTACGACTTATTAAAGACAAAATGCAGATAGAGAGAGGTCGTGACTTATCAAAAGGAAAATGATTCATATGACTTGCATTAAAATGGCATCTGCATCTGCAATTTCAGTATACAGACTCGTCTCAATCACCATTTCAAACAACAAGTGGTGCTGCAAGCTTTCAAGCTGTGTCAAGTCAAAATACGAAAAGACATTTCAGCAATAGCTTATCTTCCTCTCTGTAAAAGAATGGCGATGCAGCAGCTCGACACAAATCAGAAAGGCATGGACTTCAATGGCAGAAATCTTAACGGTCTTATTCATTCAATGCTACTCTTATTTCTATATTCAACGAAACCCATCTTCTCTAATGATCAGAATATATAAAGAAGCTATTTAAGGAGATAAGATGCAACAGTACAAGGTGGACAAGATGGAACGATAAAAGGTGGTGAAGGAATACTTTTCAGATATGTTTAACCTTATGCAAATTCTTCCACCCATGGCTAAGAGCTTAAACCTTCAATTATTTATCCTTGAGCTTAGACCTTCATATTCTTAAATAGCCATTGTCTTTACATTATGAGAAGATCCTTTTGCATTACTAGAACTGTAAAAGATTTCATCTTCTCTTGTGCTTCATTGTAACACTTTGTAAAGTATATTAGTTTTCTAGTTAATCTGAAAACAAGAGAGTTGTTGGTGATCTCTAAAAAACCATCAAGTTTGCTAGTGACCTTTGAAACCAATGAGTATTTTAGTGAGCTTGTGAAAACCAGAAGAGTGCTGGGAGCACTATGTTTACGCCCCCTGGAGCTGAAATCCAGAAGAGTGTTGGGAGTACTTGTTTATGCCCCTTAGAGCTCAAATCTAAAAGAGAGTTGAGAGCACTTTTGTATTTCTATTATATGAGATAGAGTGGAACCTAAGGCATAATAAGTGTATGCTCTTGGAAGAGTGGATGTAGGGACGAGATTCCCAAACTACTATAAAAATCATATTGTTGGTGGGTGTGTTTGCCTACCTATCTTATCTTTCATGCACTTTACTATTTTATCATTTACTTTATATCACACCATACACAAGCACAAAAAGAGGAAAATGATTGAATAGGGGTTAAGTAATGAATTTTTCTATACCCAATTCACCCCTCTTCTCTTGGGTTAAGCCATGCTATGGGATTCTATAGCCAACGCAAATTGGCTGCTTCTGGTTAAATGTAACAAGGCAAATATAACCAACTATCAAACAATTTTTTTGGTTGCATTAGGCCTAATGCAATCGTTTTCTGGCCAAATGCATTTGGTGAATTTTTTGTAGTGGGATTCTATTAGATTAACCTTATCGTTCAACGGATGGTCTGCCGGCAGCATGCAGAGATGGCAATGACGACTACTGTAAGAGAGGCAACTAGGGTTTTCCTTAATGATGAAGATGATGCACTATGTTTGGTGTATGGTGGTGTATAGGAACATATACACATATGGCCCATATTTGGTGATCCCAATGTTGGATTTAGGTGTTATAGGTGTTATTTTTCATATTTTGGAGTGTTGAGAACACACTGGAGGGGTTAGATTGGGTAGATTCGGCTTTGGTGATGGATTTTATTGGGTATGCAAATCAATAATGATTTGGTGATGATCTGGTGTTAAATTTGATATTTTGAGATGGTATGATATTTATAGATAGTGCATATCGAGTAGATGGTGCATCATTAGACATGATCAAGTTAGATCATGATGATTGAGGTTAATCAAGGTAGATCAAGTTCGAGATGGTTTGACACAACACAGATTTGAGTATATCCTAGTGGATCTAGAGAGTGATCATGTTGTTTGAGGCTGATGATGCACATGGATGATTCAGATAGAGGTAAAATAGTGGATTTCACAAATGATTGTGCTCCATATGCTACATTGGTTAATTTCTTACCTATGTGTATAAGGTACAGACAAATGCATAAAGAGTGTAAAGATTATATAGGTTTTCCCATGTTCCACAATGAACAGTAACTTTAGTCCTAAGACAATGATTGGAAGTGGACAATGGATGAGTCCTGTAATTATGATTGACGGTGAATGTAAAAAAGCTTAAGAGTCCTAAAATTGATGATTGGAAAATGGATACAACAATGTAAGATGATTCGATAATAGGAGCACAAGTAGTACATGGACAAGTGCATGGTTAGTTACACTTGTATGCAGGTAGCATACGAAGTTATGTGGTTTGGCATACATGAAAAGAGACAGTGAGTATAGTGATAGGTAGAGCTTTTGGACTCAAGTGATTATTTGGGTGAACAAGAGTGTTATAGTTATAGGGTTGCACACGAGTGCAGTTATAGAGGCATTTGGATTTTGGCAATCTAATATATAGGAGGTGATAATACTAGTGGTGTACAGATTATGATAGATTGAAGATGCAATAAGGTTTGTGGGGGAGGTAGTCTTCTTGATCTTTAAGTGTGACAGTTTGATCTCTTCGGATGTTAGTAAGATGGAGGAGATTGTGCCATAAGTTGTACAAAAGTAGATTGTGCTAGCATCTCAAGTAGAAATGCAGGTCATGTTGGTTTAAGTATGGTGAATAATGACCTAACTGATGGAGAATTGAGGATTGACTTGCAAACGGGTGGTGAGACTTTTTTTTTTAATCTTCAATAGCTACCTTAATTTCTATAAAATCCAAGCTAAGGTGGAGATTTATTAGGTTTTGAATCTTGTGTTTGGCAAAGTCTATTAGGTCTACGTATGTGAGATGAGCCTAAGTGAGTCCATGTTGGAAGTTTTAGTTAGAGATTCAATGGGGATTCTAGGATTAACACAGAGGAGCCATTATATAGATCCTAAGGTTTCTTGGAGAGGAGAGAGGGGCTATAAAGGTGTATCGATTGGAGATGTGTGTGAGATATTCTGGATGTATCCTTGTAACCTGTGTTTGATAGTGGATTGTTATCTCTCTCCCTTGGTTTTTCTCTTTTGAATTGAAGGATTTTCCATATAAATCTTATGCCCTGATGTATGTTTGATTATGCCTTGGTCTATGTGTGTGTTAATCTTGTATTTATAATCATGATCCTAGAATTGGTATCAGAGGTTCCATAACTACTGATATAAATATATAGTTTTGATGACAAACAAAATTTGATTAAAGATTATGTTAATTATGTACTAGTGGTTGTTGCCAAGATTTTAGCATGTAGAATCAAGTTGCAGGTCTTAAGAAAAATAAGCACAGAAATATATTCTATGGCATCAAAGCTTGGGCAAGTAAAGAAGCAAAAGACGAAGTGTCACTATAGACAAAGCACGAATGAAAAGGATTCGATTGTTTCCATTCGCCTATCAAAGAAGAAGATTATATCTAACAAATGCAAATAAGTATGCATACAACAGACTTTGTCTATCACAAGCAAGCCATAGTTAAGCCTATGGTCGTGTAATACAAATGGACGAAGAAATGAAGATCTTTCAGCAGAGCAATGAAAGGATCATATCGCAGAGCAAAAACTTCATCCATCATAAGTGAGAAAATGATTGTCTGCTGTCAACAGACAAAGCAAAGAAGTAAGGATCGTATGGAAGAAGCAAAACTTTGTTTATAATAGTTAAGCTAATGATCATCTGTTGTCAACAGATAAAGCGGAGAAATGAAAACTATATGGCAGAGCAAAAAGTTCATCTAGTGGAGAAACAAAGTTTTGTCTGTTCAAAGATAAAGATAAACTCAGTAGATAATCCAACAAACAAAGTCATAAAGAAAATTCGTTTGTGTCTCGAAGCTTAGTCTGTCACTTACAACAGAAAACCCATTAGACAAAGCAATGAAGGAAATCCGTTTGCACTCCAATACTCCATCTCTCACTTACAACAGATAACTCAACAGACAAAGCGCTGAAGAAATGAGATATCCATGCTTTTAAGGTCAACAGACAAAGCAATGGAAATGATGATTCATCTGCTAGCAACAGAAAAGGAAGGTCTGTTTGCTACTTACAAAAGATAAACTAGAAGACGAAGAAACTTTTTCTTATGAACAGCTCGATAGATATGTCATAAGTAAAAGACTAGCAAAGGTCAGGATGAATCTTTGATCTTTACTCGGCATTAATAATATTCTTTCCTTATTGATGAAAAAGTCAACCATTGCAGCAAACTTTGACTAGAGCTTATTAAGAAACCAGAAATCATCTTCTCCAAGGACGGAGCTGCATGCATTTCAATATACAAGGATTAAGCAAAAGTCAGAGAATTCAAAATATGTCAATAAGAATGTTTTCTATCATTAATAGAGCTCGCCTACCATCAATGACTAGAATTCAAAGCAGCTATAAGTAAAGCATTGTTAGAGTAGGAGGAACCAACCCAAGTATTGAGAAAATCATTCAAAATCTTCTAGAGAGCATTTACTGATCTGAGCTAAACCTTCTGCAATCTTTTAAGAGTCAAGAACTTTGTATTCAAATCTTCCTAAACTTTCATTGAAGACTCTTAACTACCTTTAGGAAGATTATTTACTTCTGCATTCAATTTTCAGAAACCTTCCCCTGTGCTTACTGAGAAATTCTTGTACTTACACTTCTGATATTCATTTCTTGTAAAGTTCCTTGAGCTGATGGTTGAGACTATACTCAAAAAGAGTTATAACTATCTGAGTACACACAAGAACTATTCATTCACATTCTCTAGAGCTGGAATCTAAAAAAGTGCTGGGAGCACTATGAATATGCCCCCTAAAGCTAGAATCGAGAAGAGTACTAGGAGTACTGTTTATGCCCCTTAGAGATGGAATCTAGAAGATTATTGGGAGCACTACTATATTTCTACTATTGGGAATAGTAAAACCCAAGACACTAAGAGAAAAGTATTCTTGGAAGAGTGGAGTAGAGTGCATACTCGAACCACTATAAAAATCATTGTCTTATTTATTCATGCATTTGTTGATTGAGTGATTGATTGATAGAGGGGCGATTAATCCTAAAGGAGTTGTGAAATAACTTTTAAGTACCCAATTCACCCCTCCCCTTTTGGGTTTTTGCCTAACCTTCGGGATCAACAATAACAACATTCATGTCCAACAAGGTGTAAAGCGTAATCTTATGGAGTAAACCAATTGTATAAATGGTGTTATTCTGTAATGAAACGACAAGAAAGATTAATCCCCAAGTACCATTCAGCTCTTGCTTGAAACGTAGTCTAGACCCTTCCTCTGTGGACGATCTTGTTTCTTATCACTTCTCTTTTTCAGGCTATTTGCTGTTATGGATGATATATTTTGCATCTTTGATGGACACATTGAAAAGTTGCTATTATGAAGCAATGGTATGAACTAACACTTATATACTCTTGTATGTTATCTTTTCTTATTAATGGAATTATCATGGTTTCATTAGTTCAGTTATATGTAGGATGTTCATTTATGCCTACGAGCAGCCAGTTCATTAAGTTGACGAGTTGCAAAAAGACATAAAAGAAGAGATGGAAAGAAGCAAAAAGGAAAGAAAAACCAAAATCATTGAAGAATCCCTGGCATTGTGGGGAATGTAAAATACACTAGTCATTTCGTTGTGCCAAAGACTATGCTTGATGTGTCGCCGAGCCAGTTTGCTTAGAAGTTGGTAGATAAGAAAAGGAAATGGCCAATCTTTTAGTCCAGGCATTTGCATCTAGCGTTTGTTCTGTAAGAAGTCTCCAAAATTGGAGAATATGGGTGGCATATTGGGGCATGCTACTCTAATTGCCGTGGACATGCTTGCTTTTATGCAGCCGCATCAAGTGGTTTCAAAGAATGATGTTAAAGTGGAGGTTTCTAAGGTGCGGGATGTTTTTTGTCGCAGAAAGAGGTTTGCGTAATGTCCTGTGCTTTTTATACTTGATAAAGTATACTTATGCATGAACATGATGTAGAAGCAAGTTTGAGAGCACTAGTATCTGCTTTGCAATGCCTGAATGAGAATGTTAACTCAAAAGGTATGGACCAATTGAATTCCAATTCTATGAGTAAATGACAAGGATCAAGATGATGATCCAATGAATGGAGAAGTCAAGTAAAGAAAGGAAAAGGAATGACAAGGGAAAAATGTTACCATTCAAACAGGTTGGAAGTTTGAATTCAAATAAACAATGGCCAGTGTTCCATCAAGACCGTCAAAGTTTGTGATTTTGGGTCTGATCAACTCAAGCATTTTAAATCTTAGAAGCTGAGGACTATAGCAACATTCCTTTAAAGTTTGAGGCAGAAAGTAGGGTTGGATTTGCGTGCTTAAAACCCAACAGATGGTTCGCATGCGAATTGGAACCTTGAATTGATCTGGACCATTCAAATTTATGGCGGTCAACCCAATCGACATGGGAAATTGGTGGAAGAAAGTAGGAAACAACCATGGAGAGATACCTGAATTGCAGAGCTAATGAACGGTTGGGTTAAATAATATCATTGTAAACAGAAAGCCTCCTAGAAATTTTGATTTTGACAGATTGAGATTAATTTGAAATAATTAACTTAGATATTTTAGCTGAGATTATATTAATTGGGCCATGGCAAGTTAATTGTTATGCAAAGAGAAAACGGAAAAAGAAAAAGAAAAGGGGCAGTTGTAATGGTTTGGAATGAGGACCACCGTTGTAGCTGGATTTTTAAACTGGGATTTCGAGTAACAGTTTGGTTTTCAAGTCGGCAATCATGCTGGTAAGCATATAGCGTGGATGGAAAATTTTTTTTAGTTTCAACATAGAATTAGATAGTTAAGAATGGGAATGAGTAGCTTGGGCTGAAACTGTAGTGCAGGCCTTGGTGGAAAACATATATAATTATGATGGCAGTACACCGAAATCACCATGACTGTTGGGAAGAATGGCTGCAATCCAATCTGCTTTCTCCCTTTTACAATTGGGATTTAGCAACTAAAAGTTGAGGCTACAAAGGTTTATAGATACTTTCGTATTTGAGAAGAAGTGGGCATTTGGGCGAAGGAATGGACTGAAATGGGATATGCAACTGAAGAATGAGACGTGAGTGTGGTCTTATAAAACAGAGTAGAATCTGACCTCTTTCCACCTTTTACCAATTAATGAATGTTTGGATTTCCCTTCTGAGAAATTGAGAAATGCTCGGAATCAATAAAAATTAATATAGGTGGGTGGGATATACAATTATGTTGGATGGTGAGAGCAGAAAAAGAATAAAGATGAGATTGAAAAATGGGCATGTGAATGCTGCTTGCAGTAAACAGGGGATTCCCATCCCAATTTTGCCTGTTAAATTCTACTTCAGATTGCCAGATATTATTTTAGAAGTGTTGAAGGCCGACGATGTGTGTGTTGGGGGGGGAGGGGGTGATATGATACTTCAACAGAGCATGCATGAAGATCTATGTTCTTCTCTCTTGTTCTTTCTTTCAGGGTCTTTGCTGTTATGGATACTATATTTTGCATCTTTAATGGGCACATTGAGAACATTGCTATTCTAAAACAATAGTGTGAATTGAACAACACTACAAATGAAGTTATCACATTCATCGAAGCTTAGAGAACTCTATGAGATAGGAGGCCTTATCCTGCTGATCATGTGTGTTGTGTGAATATCAATGGGAAACTTGCATTTATTCAGAGAGCCTGCCTCTCTCTCTCTCTCTCTCATACTTTTCTAGTTTTCGTTTTGTTTATGCAAACATTTGTGCATTCATTACTTATACACTCTTGTATGTTGTCTTTTCTTATTAATGGAATGTAGGATGTTCATTTATGTCTACGATTATCCAACTCATTAAATTGACAGTTGTGAAAAAAC
Source organism: Pouteria campechiana (assembly GCA_036873735.1). Taxonomy (NCBI): domain Eukaryota; kingdom Viridiplantae; phylum Streptophyta; class Magnoliopsida; order Ericales; family Sapotaceae; genus Pouteria; species Pouteria campechiana. The sequence goes on from JAYJMB010016383.1 coordinate 26,754, forward strand.
ATTAAGAGAGAGAGAGAGAGAAGCAAAAAGGAAAGAAAAACCAAAGTAGAGAATAAAAAGGAAATTAAATAATTGTTATGATGTACTGGATGACTGAAGGACTTATACTAGATGCCCAGCATGGGTGTAACTCAACTTACGCCATCTTCTTCTCCTTCCGTTTTGGCCTCACCTTCATCATCTTGTCATTGTGTTCCAGCTGCTTTCAGTTCTTTTGGGGCTATCGGCAATCATGGCAGCTACAGTCTGATCCCATCCTCCCACTTGGCTTTGTCGGGTGTTGGGCAGATAGGGATCATGGAATCTCCATCATCGTCCATGTCTTGGAAGCTCGGGGAACCTGCTTAGTGCACGGCTAAGTAGGGCTAGTTTCTTTGTCATTCTCAACTTAATTACTGTGTACATAGTTGTTTTGCTATGTGCGCTACAATTATCCAACTAGCTGCTGTGGATTACTGTTGTTTGGGATTAGTGTTTGAAGTGTTGGGGGTGCTTCTTGACATGAAGATGGTGGAGTCTATTATATGACGATGTGTGGTGGCCAAGATCTGTAATGACTCACCCCAGGATGGTAATACCATGTTGGCAATAAGGCAAGTTTCTCTAAGATCTACCATACTCGAATGATTAAATGCATTACAAAAAAACACTAGTAGACAAACAACAGAAACAACTGTACGGAAAATAAAATTTCTATAATTATTACATTCAATCCTCTTAAAGTCCCAAACATATCTGACTTGGAAAGTTTATTTCATGCATGACAAATATCAAATAAAAAATTCATGGATAACCCATATTTTTGTGGTTAAATAAAGCATTTGACTTGCTTACCAATAAAGTTGAATATTCTAGTTGTTAACATGATGACCGAAAACCCAAAGGTCCCACATGACTAGATTTGATCACCATTTAAAGATATTTAAAGCAATTTAATTGGTGAGAGGCATGGTTATAAGAATTAACAAATCTTGACGATTTGGGTTTAAGACGCAAAAGGATTAAAACATTGGACATAGGACAATACCTAAGTAGTGGGTTGTACCGCCAATGTTTAGCATGTGGGATGGGCCAAAAGAGGCGAAGCATGCTCAAGGTGAGCCCGAGGTAAGATTAGGTCCTTCACATGCTTGGGGTTTGACAAAAGAGTAGCTTAGTTGGTAAGAGAATTGATTTCGAAACCAATATAACTTAAGATCATGGGTTCAGGTGTGAACTATGACAAGTTATTATGAGACAACTTTTAAGCTAGATAGTTGGTTCAATGAGACAAAACCACATGAGCTCTAAGTACCAATGGGATTTGTTGGGCCTAAAGTAGACAATACTTTACATTAACTAGAGTTAGGAGTGTTATAAGATTACTTGTCGATTTGGATTTCAACAAGCCCTTGTAAACCTTTGTGAATATTGCAAGGGCTAATCAAAAATTACGAGTAAAGTGGAAATCTTCTTTTAATGGCATCAGTACCATATTATTGCCGAACACAAGATGGCCAAATTTTGATAAGACTATATACCGAATGTTGTTTCCATAATGCACTTGACAATAACTAAACTGCATATTTAGTTGTCTAAGGTTGAGATCTTCTTCTTTTTCTTTTTCTTTTTCTTTTTCTTCTTCTTCTTCTAAAGTTTTTCATGATAAGTCAGTTGCATAAATTCAAGTGCTAATTTTACTTATTTCCCCCAAAATATGAGAGCAAAAGAGATGCAAAGATTTTAGTGAGACATATCTACTGGAATTCCATACCTAGACTTGGGAACAATTTGTTTGATTATAAATCCAACATTGGGCTCATATGTGAATAATTATGTGTTGTCGACTGTCATATAAGGTTATGCCCATTTAAAGTAATCTGCTAAGATTTGGGTAATTTGGGCTTTAATATATCTGATAGGGTGTGGGCCTTTAATGCATAGAGACTTAAAATAATTTTTATTTTTATGATAAGCTAAAATAGAAATACCAAAAGATAATGCATAAATATGCATGAGTTATCTATATATAGTGGGCATGGTCCCTAGGTCACGGGTGTGTGTTATCGCATCAGTAGAGAGAAAACTCAGAGAAAAGTCAAAGGTTTCTCTTAACGGAACATGTGTTGATCTAGAAGGTCAATCACATGATTCTAAACAACAATCAACCATTATGGATTCAAGTACGCTTCGGCTTATATGTTTATTAATTCTTTATGATACAATATGAAGATCCCATGATTTATGTGATAGGTTTCACAAAAGGAGTTATTCCAACAAGTGGTATCAAAGCCTCTTCATGTTGAATCATTGATATTAAAAGAAAATTAGGTTTCTTGTAATTAAATTGTAATGAAAATTGATTAAGGAAATCGAATCTCAAATCCCCAAATCCAATTTCCAAATTCATAACTGGATTCAGAAAGCCCTTTCTTCCCTGACCAACATGGTGCACCCAAAACTAATTTAGATCTTGAAAACCCTAGATTCAGATTCCAAATCGGAAAGAATACGCTGCCAACTAGAGCGATCTCCGATATAGGTTGGCCCAAATCAGACACGTCAGCTTCATCTCACTGCCCAGCCAAGAAACCATCCAATTTAGGCTGCCCTAAATAGAAATCAAGGATTCTAAGAACATCTGACTGTGTCAGATTTAGATGGGGAAGCCAGGTTGATCAACCCTAGCAAACCGACTGGACTGAACGGGCGCTGCAAGCGCATCTCATCTAGCCAGTGGCTGTGATTAGCGACAGATGGTGCTGATGGCAGTCGACAATGGTAGGCGATGGTGAGCACTAGTGGCAAGGGGCTGGTGGTTGTAGGAGGATGAAGGCAGCTTGGGGCAGATGAGTTTTTTAGTTTTTTGGTTCGGCAGCCATGGTTGCTGGTTGCATGGAAGGAGAAGAAGGGTTTTGATTTTTTATTTTTTTATTGAATGACCATATTTAAAATCAGGGTTTTTGGGTCATTCGATATTGGATTTTGATGATTTTATAGTCACTTTCCATGTTCTCTAATGTTTTGGATTCATTAGACGGTTCAGATTTTGCAAAATATGATTGTATTTTTAGATTTTATGTGGATAGATTTAAAGGGCTTAAATTTTGTCCCTTAAATGGTTGATTTGCTCCACTAAATTAGTCATAAAATATTTAGATTCCCTAGTATCATGTGATTTTTAAGGTTTATAGATTTATTATTTATATGGTTATTTTTTAGGGAATCTTTTAAGGAAATTTTTCTTGGGTGCAATTTTAAATTCGAATATTGGTATGATTGTATATATATTTTGAGATGGGTTAATTGAAACAACAGGTTGCCAAAGTGATCTCTATTGTGAAAATTAATTTATTTTAAAATATAAAAGATTATGCAATTATAACTTATGTGAATATTGGATGACCCAAATAAAGTTCGACATTTAACAGAATTGCATGTGCATTTGTGATAATAATTGCGTGATGATTATTTTGTTTTACATGTGATTAATAAATTAGCCCAAAGGAAGATTTATTTTTAAACATGTTCTTATTATCAGTGTTTGATTACTACAGGAAGATATCACTTACAAGTTAATATTTTGTCCAAAGATAAAATATTGATGGAGTGCTCGGTATCTTGAGATGGGAGTTTACCTTTATTTGAATTTATTATTATATTTTTTGGTTTTAAGACTTATGTGAGCTTATTTTTTTGTTTATTTATTGTTCTCTATTTAGTTATGATTTCTGTCAATATTACTACCAACATCAATTCAATAATTTATAAATCAAATAAGGAAGCTGCATGTATGGCACCTCAAAAGAAACAACAAAAGAGATCGGATGAACCAGAAGACAATAGTTATTTCTTCTGTAGAACTAAAGGACATAAAAAGAAGCAGTGTACCAATTATCACGCATGACGTGCTGAAAGGGGTATTCTTCTTAATTTGGTTTGTTCTAAGGTTAATTTAACTTCGGTACCTAGACACACATGGTGGATAAATTCTAGTGCAATAGCCTACATTAGTGTGTCTAGGCAGGGCCTAAGTTATCGTAAGCTAAATGATGATGAAAGATACATCTATGTGGGTAATGACAAGATAGTTCAAGTTGAGGCAATTGAAAATTTTAGATTATTATTAAAGATTGGATATTATTTGAATTTTGATAAGACATTTATTGTACTATCTTTTATATGGAACTTGATTTCTATTTCTGCTTTGGACAAATTCGATTATTCTTGTTCATTTGGAAATGAAAAATTCAGTTTGTTTCATATTTCAAACTTGGTTGTTTCTGGTTATTTATCAGGTTATGATAATATTTATTTAATTGATACAATTGATTCATTTAATGAATCTCTACAATTGAGTACACTAGGTGTAAAGAGAAAATTAACCCATGAGAATTCGACTGCATTATAGTATAAGAGATTAGGTCATATCTCTAGATGAAGAATAGAGAGACTTGTGTGAGACAAAATTCTAGATCCCTTAGATTTCATAAATTTTGATGTCTGTGTTAATTGTATAAAGGAAAAGCAAACCAATAAAAGGATATTTAAAGCCAATAGGATTTTAGACGTCTTAGAACTTATACATACGGATATTTATGGGTTATTCTCTATGGCTGTTTGGAATTGTCAATAATAATGTGTAACATTCATAGACGATTTTTCCAGATATGGCTACATATATCTCATTCATGAAAAGTCATAGTCGCGGGATGTGTTTAAAAATTATAAGGCTAAAGTTGAGAACCAACTTAGCAAAAGGATCAAAAGCGTCAGATTTTACTGTGTTGGTGAATACTATGATAAATATGACGGTTCAGGTGAGTAGCATCCATTACTGTTTGTTAAATTCCTAGAGGAATGTAGTATCATCCCACAGTACACTATGTCGGGTTCGCCCACTATGAATGGCGTTACTGAAAGACGAAATAGAATGCTTAAAGACATAGTGAGGAGTATGATTTATCATTATACCTTACTAGAATCACTCTGGGGAGAAGCACTTAAGACTGCAACTTATATCCTTAATAGAGTTCCAACTAAAGAAACTTCCAAAACCCCTTATGAGCTTTGGACAGATAAGAAGCCCAGTTTGAAACACTTGCATGTTTAGGGATGTCTAGCTGTTATAAGCCCAATGAAAGGAAACTGGACTCAAGAATAGTGAGTTACTATTTTATTGGGTACTCTGAAAGATCTAGGAAGTATAATTTTTATGATCCCACAACTAAGTCAATTTTTGAATCGGGAAATGCTCGGTTCTTTGAGGATGTCGAGTTTGTGGGGGGAGATATGGTTAGAGACTTTGTCTTTGAGGAGGAATATATTGATATTCCCATAGGTGTTATTGGCATTAATCATGATCCTATTCATGACTCTGTCCAAGACACAATGGATCAAGACAATGTTAGAGAACCTCTTAATCAAGAAATTGTTCCAAAAGAACAAACTCTACCATCTCAAGAACCTATGCCATTAAGGAGATCCACTAGAGAAAGGAAAAGTGTAGTGTCAGATGATTATATTATATTTCTTCAAGAACATGAGGTTGATGATGGAGTGAAAGAAGATGATCCGTTCAACTTTCATCAAGCCATCGAAAGTTCTAATTCTCAAAAGTAGATTGACGCCATGAATGAGAAGATTAAGTCTATGGAGGACAATGACATGTGGGATTTTGTCCCATTGCCAGAAGGTGCGAAACCCATTGGTTGCAAATGGATATTTAAGACCAAGAGGGATTCGAAAGGCAATGTGGAAAGGTATAAGGCTCGTCTTGTTGTAAAGGGTTTTACAAAAAAAGAAGACATCGACTATAAAGATACTTTCTCTCCAGTTTCTTCGAAAGACTCTTTCAGGACTATAATGGCATTGGTGGTGCATTTCAATCTCGAGTTACATCATATGGATATAAAGACAATGTTTCTAAATAGTAACATTGATGAAACGATTTATATGGTGGAACCAGAAGACTTTGTATCTGGAGATCCAAAGAATATGGTTTGAAACTCAAAAAATCCATCTATGGGCTCAAGCAAGCATCTCAGCAATGGTATTTCAAGTTTCGTTAAGTGATCATCTCATTTGTTTGATCATCTCATTTGTTTTTGAGATGAATTTTGTCAATGATTATGTATACCATAAGTTTTGCGGGAGCAATTATATTTATCTGGTTTTGTATATCAATGACATTTTGCTTGTCAATAACAATATAGGCTTATTGCACAAAACCAAGAGATTTTTATCTAAGAATTTTGAGATAAAAGATCTTGGTAATGCCTCTTTATATTAGGGATTCAGATACACTAGAATTGCTCTCGGGGTATTCTTGGATTATCACAAAAGGCCTTTATTGAAAAGGTTCTTAAAAGGTATAGCATGCAAGATTGTAAGTCAGGTGATACCCTTGTGGATAAGGGAGACAAGTTTAGTCTCAAACAGTGCCCTAAAAATGATTATGAGAAAAAAAAAATGTAGAAGATTCCTTATGCATTAGCAGTAGGGAGTCTGATGTATACTCAAATCTGTACTCATCCGGATATTGCATATATTACTGGAATGTTTGGCAGATATTTAAGCAATCTAGGAATAAATTATTGGAAAGTAGCCAAACAAGTCTTGCGGTACTTATAGGGACAAAGGACTACATGCTCACATATCAGAGGTTAGATCAGCTTGAGATCATTGGGTAAACTCCGATCATGCTGGATGCCAAGATAGTTTAAAATCTACATTGGGCTATATCTACTTGCTAGCTAGGGGTGTTATTTCTTGGAAGGGTGCTAAACGGTCTCTTATAGCCTATTCTTCCATGTTAGTAGAGTTCATAGCATGTTATAAGGCATCTAATCAGGCAATATTGTTGCAGAATTTTGTCACAGTGCTGCACATAGTGGATAACATTGAAAGGCCACTCAAATTATTTTGTGACAAAAAGTCTGCAGTTTTATATTCTAATAATAACAAGAGCTCGATGAAGTTAAAGTTTATAGATATCGAGTTCCTAATTGTTAAAGAAAAGGTTTGGAATGGACAGTTGTCTATTGAGCATATCGGAACAAACTCCATAGTTGCGGATCCACTTACTATGGAATTGTTACCCAAAGGGTTTCATAAATACACTGCTTGTATGGGTGTCATATCATTTAAGGATATTCAGTTTTAGTTAGAGTTTGTAATTTTAGATACTCTTCTGATATAGACATATTTTTTCAATTATTTCAATTTATGGATATTTAAGGTCATTTTCTTTTAAAAATAATATTTTGGTTATTCACATTCTGATTTTGGTATAGTTTGATCTCAATAAGGTTTAAGGTGTACCAGTTGGAAATAGGCATGTTAAGATCAAATTGCATGAAATTTTCATGCTACGCATCCACATCATGATCCATGTCATTTAATTGTATCGACATATGTGACCATAGATGAGTTGAGTTATGATAGATGTAATGAAGGTCGCTTTGATCCTATATTGGTATGATTGATGGACCAAATTAGTTATAGATACATGTCAACAATGATAGCAAAGTTGAGATCATACGGTTATCTTTGTAATGCATAATTATAAGGTTACACATATATTCCAAGTGGAAGATTATTAGATTATAAATCCAACATTGGGCTTTTATGTAAATGATTATGTATTATGAACTGTCATATAAGGTTAAACCCATTTAAAGTGATTTGCTAAGATTTGGGTAATTTGGGCTTTAATGTATCTGATAAATGTGAGCCTTTGATGCGTAGAGACTTACGGGTAATTTCTATTTTTATGATAGGCTAAAATAGAAATACTAAAGATAATGCGTAAATACGCATGAGTTATCTATATATAGTAGTCATGGTATTTGAGTCACACGTGTACGTGTGTGTGTGTGTTTTTTATTTTCATTCTTTCTGGCATCCCATCACTAGAGAGAAAACTCAGAGAAAAGCCAAAAGGTTCTCTTAAGAAAATACATGTTGATCTAGAAGGCCAACCGCACAACTCTAAAAAGCAATCAACCATTATAAATTTAGGTACACTTCTGCTTATGTGTTTATTAATTCTTAATGATACAATATAAATGATCCAGTGATTTATGTGATAGTTTTCATAAAAAGAAATTATCCCAACACAATTAACTCTTAAGCCTTTTAATTTGGTCATATTTTGGCCATCCAAACAGCCGAGGTTTTTAGAGGAACAGCAATTGCACACGTTGGTCAAATGTTGGCAAGGAAAAGTTCTCAGTTGGATTGCTAGCTTTAACCTTAATATATTTGGCTAGTTTACTTCAAAGCTGAATGGTTATCCTTGCCTTCATATAACAAGAACACTCAAATCTTCTTTCAATGAACTGGAATGCTTTTAGCAAAATTGAAAGAATTTTATGTCTAACATCATTCCTGGAAAAAAAAAAACATTTGGAGAAGAAATGCAATTTTTATCAGGTTTATGTAGATCAGTTCAACTCAGCCAGCACCAGGGGATCATGACAAGAGCAATACTTATCAGGTGTAAATAATCTTGACTTGTTTGATAATTGATATATCCAATCTGGGCCACGAACTTCACATCTTGAATTTGAATTTCTCGCTCTGCCATAATCAAAGCAGTCCGTGTGTTTACTGATTTCATGTCTTCCATCCAACCGTTTCAGAGAATTTGCACACTTACATGCACTTCACATTTGCATGAGTGCACACCCTCATTCAACCACGAAGGGACATGGTTCAGTCATCAAAACCATTGGAGTGTTTTATTCCTTGAAGCATATATCTTAAAACTTGAATTTGCGACCATGGATACACATCTAAACCTTCATCCTAGAAATAATTTCTTCTATAATGAATGTATGACTTGATGCATCTTATCCTTCCCTAATCCTTTGTTGGTAGCCTTGTGGATTAGGGTACACCCTTTTTTATATGCATCCTAAACTTCATCAAAATGTTTTATTCTTTTATTCCTTGAAGCATATCTTAAACCTTGGATTGGTGGCCTGGTTATTAATAGTCCAGTCCACTTTACTCATGCATTTTGATGCTCTGTGCATGACATTTTTGTAAGATTTGTCACTGTTTTTATTAGCAGAGTTGCATCTGAGGTACCCGATGGGCCACTGGATGCCAAAACGATGTTGGGTCCATATGCAGTGCTGTTCCATTGGTCGGGAGATCCAGTGGCTGTCGATGATTTTGGGGTGTTTTTGGAAAGCTTGCTGATGGCCCTGCCAGATATAATGCTGTGATCCATGCCGTTGAGACAGCGGACCCCACTTTGTAGATGGCCCTGCCAGATATTATGCTGCGATCCATTCACTAGTTGAATAATGTGCAACACAACATTTTATTCTCAGGGATATCTGCCTTGTTCCAATGAAAACTCTTTCATATCTGCATTTTTGCAGGTCTCAAGACCCACCAAAACCAGTGCAAGGCCCATTGCTAGTGCTGCCAAGTTCTGGCCTTGATGGCAGAAGTGGAAGTCGGGTTCAGATCAAGGAATGCCACAGAATGCAGTCTCAAGTTGGAATGGAGAAGGGATGGGAAGTGAATTCAATTTCCTTGAAAGGTTATCTATTTGTTCGATTTGCTTGCAATTCTTGGCATGGTTACTATATGACGAGGGTTTTTCAGATTCACCATCAGTAGGGTGGCAACTATTTCATGATAGCATCTTTCCTGGCTGATGACCAAGTGCCCAAAAATGTAGTTAGTCCTGCAGCATATCTAGTCAGAATAGTAGAAGGATTGCCAATTCCACCGTCCTGTGGGGGTGACCCAAATATCCATGTTGAGGATGAGATATCAGTTTTGTTGTTGGAAATCAATGGCAGAAATAACAATCTGAGGAATAACGATGGAAAAACCGGTTCCATATTTTGCTTCCATGGAATTGGTTCCAAGGGATCAGAGCTCTCTAAGCAATACTAAGAATTATTGTCTTTGATTTGTCGAGGGTTGCTCAACTCTGGAGTCAAAGGCCTAACCTCAAAGTTTGGTTAATTTTGAAATTCCTCTCACTAATTAACTTGTTAATTACTCTTGAGGTTGAAAAATTAAGCTCAATGACTTTTCGCAAACCAAAGAAGATAATATCTAGCACTAATGAAAAAAAAACCTTATTTGTGACTTGTAGAGCCATAGAGGTACATGATAAGATAAGCTTTTGGCAATTGACGTGATATCACCACAGTTTTGAACTTATAAAGACTTAGATTGAAATGCCTGTGTTTTCTTGTACGATTAACAGGCAAATGGACCCACGGAGGCGGCACCCAAACCCAGGAGGTGGCAATCTGCAGTCCTAGCTAATTGATACGCGGCCTTGTGCGCCTTTAAAACACTGTCATTGATGATGCACAAACCATGCAAGAACACCAGGAAATTTGTTGCTGTTGCGGATGCAAATCTTTATCAAAATCCTACCAAGTAAAGTAAACAATTAAGGTTATGTGCAAATCAACCGAGCAGGTACCATAAACAATTAAGGTTATGTGCAATTCAAACATAGTAGAGAGATGAATAACTTGCAAGGATAGAGAATGCTAACTCGGTTTACGACATCAACACTAATTATAGACTACCTCCTAAAAATAAAGAATTAATCTGTGATGAGCAACCCAAATTTGTGCCTGTCAATTTGGATGAAAGATACCCTCATGATACCCAAATTTCGATAAAAATTACATTTTGAGAATTGCAAGACCAATATGATATCGAAAGAATACTTCTTCCGATTTTGATGAGAAATGAGTGTCATGGCATACAATTACAAGAGGGACATCTCAGTCTATAATGACAACAGATCAAAGAAGAAAATTGCTCAAGGACATGTATATGGAGTTGATAACAAACTGCTGATTCATCGATCCCACTCTTTTATAACTTGATTAATAACAGCTCTTTACTCTTTCAATTGGATGATTAAAAGTACAGAGAAGTGGAAATCTACTTCATGGCTGCCTCTAGGATTATCTACACACTGCATTAGCTAACATGCTAGATTTCTCCCAAATGGCATGACTTCCTATGAGAAATTAAGCGAATATGCTAGCTAACAAACCCACAAGATAACACAGATTTACGTAAAAAAACCCCTTAAATTGGGAAAAACCATGGGCAGAGGAAGAGAGTTTTACTATATCAAAGATTGAATACAATCAAAAGAAGAGAAAGAGAAAGACTATAACAAAATAGAAGTCTTAAAAAATACTAGGCCTTTTTTTCTCTACAAAAATAACATACATTTATAGAAAATCTTAGTCTCATTCAGAATCTTATATGCATATAAATTTTTCTCAAATAACTTTACGCAAAATTCCCAAAATTCATCAATATGCAAAACTGCCAAAAAATACATCTGTATGAGTCCTATCGCAGGCGCTACTGGTGCCACCTCGCTAACTGCTGCCACACCCACAAAATCATCCGGTACTGCTAGCTCCATGTCGCTATCCACGATATCTTCACTGCATATCTTCAAATGTATGGTCCATACCATGGCAGCTCCGCCCTTGCAACCCCCATAAGATCAGTGGTGGGCTACAAGATTGGCCCTAGCGGCTCAATCTTTTCACTACCACCACATATCTCCATGAAAAATCCATGTTTGTCACACCATGAGATCTTCAAACTGATTAAAATAGAATTTGAGTCACCATATGCTAACAATCTCCACCTTGATATGAATTCCACTACAAGAAAAAATATTCAATCTTTGAAAACAAAAATTAACTCTCCAACTCTTCCACACAACTCCTTAAAGACAAACCTCAATAAGAACCCCCGACTAAGTTCAAGTAATGCTCAAACTTAGCAATAAGAAGTAACTTAGTCATCACATCAGTAAGATTATAATAGGTACTAACTTTTCTCACAATAATATCACCTTTAGCAATAATGTATCAAATAAAGTGATACCGAATATCAATATGCTTTGTTCTCTCACAAAATATCTAATCTTTTGTAAAAAAAAATAGCACTTTGATTGTCACAATAAACTTTAGTGATTTGTAAATCTTCATTGAGTTCACCAAATAATCCTTTTAACCAAATAACTTCTTTAAAAGCCTCAGTAATTACCATAAATTCAGCTTTAGTAGTAGATAGTGCAACTATGTCTTGCAAGACGACTTTCCAACTGATAGCACAACCACCACAGTGAACACATACCCTGTAAGTGATCTTCTCTTATCAAAATCTCCTGCAAAATCAGAATCAACATAACTAGTAACTCCAATTTTAGTTCTCCCAAACTACAAACAAACATCAGTAGAACCATGTAAGTATCTAAGAATCCACTAAACAACTTTCCAATGCTCTTTACTAGGATTAGCCAAGTATCTACTAACAATACTTACTGCATGTGACAAATCAGGACATGTGCAAACTATAAGATACATAAGGGAACCGTACTTGAATATGGAACACATGACATATAATTAAACTCTTCATCTGACTGAGGAGATAAGGCAGATAAAAGTTTAAAATGTGCAACTAAAGGAGTACTTACAGGTATGACATCTTGCATATTGAACCTGTAAAATATTTTCTCAATATACTCTTTTTGACTTTGATACAATTTACCTACCTTCCTATCTCTCTGAATTTCCATGCCAAGTATGTTCTTTGTGGCCCCAAGTCTTTCATGTCAAATTCCTTACTAAATTGAGCTTTAACTTTGCTTGTTTCTTCTTTATCTTTTGGTGCTATTAACATGTCATCAACATATAAAAGGAGGTATATGAATGATCCATCTTCAGTCTTCTTAAAATAAACACAGCTGTCATAATTATTTCTTTTAAAATCATGAGAAGTGATAAATGAATAAAACCTCTTATACCATTGTCTGAGAAATTGTCTCAGGCCATAAAGAGACTTTTTCAGTGAACACATATAGTCCTCTTTTCCTAATACCATAAAACCCTCTGGTTATAACATGTAAATATCCTCATCAAGTTCTCCAAGTAAGAATATTGTCTTTATATCTAACTGCTCAAGCTCGAGATCTTGCATGACTGTAATATCTAGCAAAGCTCGAATTGAACTACGCTTAACAACTAGAGAAAATACATATGTGTAGTCTACACCTAGAATTTGACTATAGCCTTTTGCAACTAGTCTTGCCTAATACCCAACTGTTTCAACTCCAAGTGTGCCTTTTTTTCTTTTGTAAATCCATTTATAGGGAATAACTTTCTTACCCATAGCTGATTTTCTCCAATCTCACATGTCATTTTTATCAAGTGATTCCATCTCCTCCTGCATGATGATCATCCACTTATCAGAGTCTTAACATCTAACTGCCTCTCAATAAGTAGCAGATTCTTCTTTAGAGCCAAAACTTTCAGCAATATTTAAAGCCTAAGTGTCCAAGTTTCCTTTACCTACATGCAAAGCATAGGCAACCAAATTAGCCTTCGCATACCTTTGTGGAGGTTTAATTACTCTTCTAGGTCTGTCTTTTGCAATAGAATGCTTTGGTAACAATGATAACGGTATTGCATTTATATCACTCTATATCTCTAAATTTGATAGTAAAGTCGATGCAATAGTATCACTCAAAATCTCTATTGTAGATTCTGACATAATCTCTAACTCCACCTACATATTTGATTTATGCTAATTTTTGTCACAAGATTCTTTGGAGGACAAGTCATTAAGCATAGCATTTTCATCAAAGATCACATTTCTATTGATTTTGATCTTACCAAATTCTGGACACCACAACTTATATCCTTTAACACCAGGCTAATAACCAAAATAGACGCATTTAATAGATCTAGATTCTAGTTTTTCATTATAAGCATGAGCATATGCAGGACATCCAAATATCTTCAAACTAGAGTAATCTGCAGGAGTTCCAGACCATATATCTTCTGAAATTTTCTTATTGATAACAATGTAGGGAAAGCGTTTAACCAGAAAGCATGCTATAGCTACAGCCTTTGCCCAAAATGACTTAGGTAAGGGAGAATTGGAGAGCATACAATATACCTTTCCCATTAAATTCTTATTCATCCACTTTGCCACACTATTCTATTATGGAGTACTAGGAATAGTAATATGTCTTACAATTCCTTTCATCTATCAGAAAGCATTAAACTGATCATGATAGAACTCTAAGCCATTATCAATGCGAAGATATTTCATCTGTCTCCCTATTAGCTTCTCAATCATTGTCTTTCACCCAAAATTTTATGGAGAAGTCATCTATGACAGTCAGCATATTGCTTGCACCACCTTTAGAAGTCACCTTAGACGATCCCCAGAGATCAGAATATAAATAATTAAGTATTCCTGTTATGGTGTGAATACCTTTTCTAAAGCTAACTCTTTTCTGCTTCCCAAAAACACAATGCTCACAAAACTCCAATTTGCTAATGCTCCATCCATCAAGAAGTCATCTTCTACTCAGTTCATTTATTCCATTCTCACTTATATGCCTAAGATGCATATGCCAAATCCTAGTGATATCTGCATCTGACAAAGAAGAGGTAATAAGAGTTACATAACCTACAACTTTTGAACCCTGCAAAACATATAATCCAGCAGGCCTTTTATGCCATTTTATCACAACAAGAGCACCTTTACTCACGTTTATAACTCCACCTTCACCAGTGTACCTATAATCATTAGAATCAAGAGTACTCAAAGAAACAAGATTACGCTTCAAATCTAAAATATGTCTAACATCACCAAGAGTCCCAACAACACTATCAAACAGTTTTACTCTAATTGTTCCAATTCTAGCAATCTTACTTGGGTTATTATTTTCCATCAAAACAGTACCCTTGGACACAACTGCATATGTTGAAAATATGTCCTTATTAGGACACATGTGAAACGTGCAACCTGAATCTAGAATCTTATCAGATTGTTATCAGAAATAACTAAAAATTCCCCATCCACATGTACTTCTTCTACAACACTGGCTTCACCAAAATTTTTTGATCATTTTCCTTTATGATTTACATCACCTTTCTTAAGCTTATTTGCAGCTTATAATATTTAGATTTGATGTGCCCCTTTTTCTTACAGTAATTTCAGGTTTCGAATCTATTATTAGATTTTAATCTATCCCTTTCAATACCAACAAAATTCTTCTCTTTTTTCCTCCCACTAACTACTAGGCCCTCTTCTTGAGTGTTTGATCCAATCACAAACTATTTTATTTTCTCCTTAGAGAACAAAGCTTCATATACTTCTTCTATAGTGAGTGTATCACGACTATATAAAATGGTATCTCTAAAAGTTGTATATGAAGGAGGTAATGAACATAACAACATCAATGCTAGATCTTCATCCTCATAGTTAACTTCTAAATTCTCCAAATCAAAAATAACTTCTTTAAATGAAGTTAAGTGGTCCTCAAGAGACCTACCTTTTGCCATACAATGAGAACATAGATGCTGCTTCAGATGTAACTTACTAATTAAGCTTTTCGTCATGCACAATTGTTCCAACTTTAACCATAACCCAGTGGTTGATTTCTCCTTAACAACATCCTATAGAATTTGGTTTGATAGATGAAGATAAATTTAAGATAAAGCTTTACGATCCTTACGTTACTTTTCTTCGATTGACCAGGATGAGGGCATCTTCTCAAATCCCAATAATGCCTCATCCAAATCCATTTGCACTAGTACAACACTTATCTTAACCTAACATAATGAAAATCAGGTACTGTGATCCAAGATTGGGAAATCATACTTCACTGTTGTCATCGTTAAAAAGAAAGAAACCTAACCAGGTTCTAATAGCAGTTTGTGAGAAATTAAGCAAATGCTATAGCTAAGGAACCCACATGACAACATATAGATTTACATGAAAAATCCTTTGAATGAAAAAAAACCACGAGTAGAGGAGGAGAGTTTCACTATATCAAAGATTAAGTACAATCAAGAGAAAAGAAGAGAGAGAATAAAACAAAATAGAAGTTTCCAAAAATACTAGGCCTTTTTATCTCCACAGAAATAACATATATTTATAGAAAATCCTAGTCCCATTTAGAATCACGTGTGCATATGAATTTTTCTCAAATAGCTTTATGCAAAATTCTCAAAATTCATCCACATGTAAAACTACCTAAAAATACATTCGTACGAGTCCTGTCATTAGCGTCGCTGACGCCACTTCGCTGACTACTTCACGCCCATAAAATTATCTAGCGTCGGTGCCATGTTGCTGTCCACAATGTCTTCACTGAATATCTTTAAATGTATGGTCCATACCGCGGGGGCTCCCCCCTACATTATCTCCCCACACCCCCAGGGAGATCAATGGTGGTTTACAAGTATCACCACAGATCTCCATGAAAAATTCATGCTTATCGCACCACAAGATCTTTGAACTGATCAAAAATAAAATTCGAGTCACCATATGCTACCACTTCCTTTGATAATTCTGCCCCTCTATATACAAAGGTTACAAGGATACCTATTAATGCCCTTTGGAATTCGGATCCCAATAGCCTCTCAAGGATTATGGCCCATGTGCTATATTCAAGTTTCACCATCGTATTCATTTTCAAGTTGATATAAAAATCATCCACAAGTCATTTACATGCATTAAAGCTTGATTGGTTTTTAATAACCATACATGGATTACCTCTAATTAAATTTCATATGATAGGCCCACTTGTTGATGGGCTAAATCATAAAACTGTGTTGGATAGAAATTTTCTAACATTAATTTTAAGACTACGAAGCCATTTTTAGGTTATTATATTTCAATTTTCTTGAGTACTCATTCAAAGACAACATAACATTTGTTTGACAGACTTTAGAAAACCTATAGGTGGAAGTCACCTCAATTAGGGATGCAACTCGAGTGAAGCTGACTTGAGTTTTAGTCAATGCTAACACTAACCCTACTTCTAAAATCTTAACTCTACCCCTAAATCTATTATTTGGGTTCAATTCAAATTTGCATTGGGTTCAATCCAAATTTTCAATTCAAACTTTTTATAATTTATATTGTATTTTAAATAAAGCTTTATATTATAAAAAACTAATCAATTAACTAGCATATAATTAAAAAATTATGGCAAAATATCTCTAAAAAACATGTGATGCAAACTAGAGAAAACAAATATCAAATTTCTAATTTATAACTTTACAAATAATCTAAGAATATAATAAATTTTCATAAATAATTTTATTTAAAAAATAAATTATTTATTTTTTTAATAATTAGGCTTTAGGTGGTATAAAAAACAGAGGTTGCCTTCGCTCAAGAGGCTTGACCAAAGATTGTCCGGCATTATGGGAATGTTCGAACTGCAGAAAATGCCAATAACCTCCATTTATCCACATTCTAACTTGGCCTCATTGCATTATATTCTAACAATATTCTTTCAATCAAAAGCTTTTGGTATAAGGTATAATTAATATTTACAATTTATTGTAATTTGCAATGTAAAGACGTTATAATATGTTAATTTGATTAAGATGATTTAATGAATTGAGCAATCTTGGGAAATTAAAGAAAAAAATATGAATTAGGGGTGATTACTAGGTTTGAAAAATACCATAAATAAATGAAAATGATATCAATAATACAAAAGAGGATATCAGTAATAAAGAGAACAAAGTTAAAAGAAATAAGGAGTAATAATTAAAAATATAAATAGTATTAAAAAGAAGGATTATTAGGGCAAATAACTACTAAATTAACACTTAAAAAATTAAATTTTCTAACGGAGTCCTTTTCAGTGAAATCAGCAACTCGACCTGTAAAATGTTATTTTTTTAAAGTACTATAATCCAGACGCTGATGAAGTGTGTGGTATTTAATATAT